>LPNX010150377.1:520031-598564 GCA_001517045.1 Pseudotsuga menziesii | reverse complement strand
GAAATACAGCTGAACACGAAATAGTTCTTCTTCAGCATTATTCATTGAATAGCATTGGTACATTTCACTTCTTTACTCTTTCCAGCAAACAAAATTGCAGTTCACTTCACAAAACGAAATAGTTCCTCTTACAAGTCAACAATTACAAAATTTTCTAAGGAAAAAAGCCCTCCTTTCATCGAGCTTCCCATTCTTTAAACTACAACTGATGTCCTCTGGGTTCCCTCAACGCGTCTTTTCAATGCCCTTGACGATTCAGTTTCTTTCCTGGTCGTTTCACCTTCTCCATCATTTCCACAGGCGTTTATTTTCTGACAGTAACCGCTAAAAAGAAAATGTCCCATCGGCGCCTCGGTCATTCGTTCACGTAGTCCTTTCCGGCGCGATGCTCTGCTTTAGTGATTCATGAGATGATCTCTGCATACAAACTTGGTGCATTATCCATTGAATTCAGACATTAGGCATCCATAATTTTAAAATTATAATGATATATTCACAACGAGCTAGCCTAGTTCATCCGGGTGAGGAATTGCGGAGGCTCGGAACGGCAACGAAAAGGTAAATCGGCAGTCGGGCAGTTCTTAGATCGGATGAGACAAGGTTCTTACACCGGATGGGAGAAGGCTCCAGGAGCCGCAACGGCGGAGGAGTGCCAGAAGAGGGGGAGCGGAAACACGGGCGTCGTAGGTGATCGGGCGGCGGAGAGGAGTGGATCGGACGACAGACTACTCTGCCACCTGCAACGGCGGACGGAACGCAGGCTACAAAAAAAAGGCGACGGAGGCTAAATAAGGCGGAGTTCGGGTGTCGGGTGAAACTCACATCGGGGCCCAACTTTATCTCCCCAGCCGCAACGTCGGGTGAACCGGAACTCTGGGGCAAGCGATTTACAACCCGAATCGGGCGTCGGAGAGAAGTGGATCGGACGGAGACTTTGGTCTAAGAGCCGCAACGGCGAGTGATATAAGACTCCACTTCTTCCAAAAGAGGCCCGATCCAAAGGGAAGAATTAACAGCGCTAAGGCTCAAATGAGGCCAAAAACCAACATTTCGCTAAGGTAAACCTTCACACTCTTAAAAGTGTTAAAACCGATCTCACGACTCACACTAAACTGAACGCAACCAGCCAACAAGACGGACGCTCAACTTTAAAGCAAAGATACTCAAAGATGCCAAAATTTCAATCTTAGATTCAAGTAAATCAAGATAAGGAGGGGTCCCAGAATTTAAGTGAAAAACTGAAGTCGGGGAAAAGGTTGCGGCAGCAACACCTGGCAATGTAGAAGTAATCTATCTGGTTCTTGAAATAAGTTCTGGTATTCGTCAATAATATGGAGTATTTTACCTGGAAATGTAGAAGTAATCTATCTGGTTCTTGAAATACGTTCTGGTATTCGTCAATAATATGGATTGTTTTACCTAGGATCTGTGTTGGTGGGTGAGTCGACTTGTTGTTTCAGTCTTCTTGGAATGTTGAGGATTAATCATAATTAATGTGAATTTGTTAGCATGGTTCATAAGCTTCTTTGTTTTTTGGCAGATATCATAGCAATCATTGATGTGGGTTGTTGCTTTGGTATGTTGTATCATTGATTCCAAATTTTGACAATCACCTTATGAGGCCATGACTGATAACATCCATGTCGATCCCATAACTAAGGTTTCCTAAACAGGGCGTGAGCTATGGAAAGCGGTGCCACATCACAGAGTACTTCATCTTCATAAGGCTTAATGAAGTAGGTGAGTCTGCAATGCCGAGTGATTCTTAGTTCTTGTTCATCCTTCATCCAACTGATATTGTAAGGATGAGGACGTGGAGTGGTGATAAGACCAAGTCTCTTCACAAGATCTTCAGAAATGAAGTTCTTCTAGATACCATTATCCACAATAAAATATAATGGGTTTTTCTAAACCCATATATGTGTATGGAACAGACGTTCTTGTTCCTCCTTGTCGATGAGATTCGAGGCTGTCAGAGTGGTCAATGTCGAAGCCAAAAGGGTCGATGCATATGGGGAAAATTATATTAGGGATTTATTGTACAAGTCAGATGTCAATTTTCACATACCCCAGATTTGCAAAAACATTTTATGTTTGAGAAGGCATTGTGCTTTAATTTTATTGTAAAGTTTGTCATTATTGACCAAGTGGGGTCAAGGATGATTGTATTTAATTGTTGAATATTTTATTAATTAATAAATAAAATATGAGACAACAACTTAAGGAGGTTGTTAAATGAGTGTCTACCGGCCACTTGGTGGAATAGGCTGGGTTGAGAGCATATTGACACTCGACAGCATCTTCAAACTACTTCTAGCTGTTGTAGGAGGCAACTTCCCTATTTTTGTGTTCATGTTCCCCAAGAAAGTGGAACAAGAGCATGTGGCTCATTAAGTGAAAAACTGACCCAAATTACATATGCATTCTTATAAACTACCCATCGAATCCAGCTGGGGCTATTCAATTTTTACTTGTGAAATTTGTAGACAAGAGGTTCGATGGAGGGGAAACATAGAAGTGTTATAGTGTGAAAGTGTTGATAGATTAAACTAGTGCAACTATTTTGGCTGAGTTCTTACTACTATAGGCATAAGTTTTACTGCTGATTACTCTGAGGAGTTGCAAAGGTTTCTTAAACCATTCTCTCACCTAGTGCTTTCAACTCGCTGGACTAGTGGACAGGCTCGAGGGTCCTAAGCCTAGCTTCTAAGCTATCTTCAGGAATTTGGTTGGGTGGAATGATCTCCTTAGACTATTGTCTCCTCTGCAATATTACCAGGTTCTAAATGCTATTTATTTTTCTCTATGCAAGCATAGTAACTGGACTGTATGAATTTAGGAGTTGATGTTTATGACTGACTCTTTTGTTTTTAAAAATTAACTAGATAAATCTCTTATTGTTCAAAGATAAAAAAAATTATGGTCAAATATGTATTCAAATGATTGAATTAGGGTTTTTAATTATTTTGTTAAGAGAATGAAAGAAAACTCCTTGCTGTACTTTTCCACACCTCCATAGAGGTAGTACTCTAGTGCAATACGTAAATTTAAGGATGATGAATAAATCAAACTAAAATGTGAATGAATCTGATCTTTTATCTTTTACTATTAATCTATGCTAGAAATGTTTAACAAAAAAATTTCCTCAACACTAGAAGTTTATGTTAACTCATATATTTGTTTAATTATAACCATAAAAGTACCTTAAAAGAATGTTTTACTAGAAACCATTATACAGTTTGTGTAACAGTGTTTGTTTAACACAGTAAAAGTAACTATCTTTAAAACTTAACCTAATATATATACATATAACTATTAACTAATATAGAAAATGAAAAATAATGCAAATGAAGCAACATTAGACTATATAAACAGTATAATGAAATTGTAGTAATATTTTAGGTATCACAAATGATAATTTTGTTGATTGCAGTAACATTGCAAAAACATCAAATATTAATTAATAAATAGTAAATAAAACAACAAATAATGCAGAATATAATATAAAATAAAAATACTATACTTTCGGGTCAAAACCCTAAACAAAGAAACCTTTTTACCCAAGTTAATCTTTTTCCTTTTCCTTCAAAGGTAAAAAGTATTCTCAGTTTCTATCCAAACCCTTACTGTTTTGTTGACGTGCGTATTTGACTATGCATGCAACGGGGGACACGACCCAGACCGAGATCCTTAGGGCAGGCTCCAAGCTGTTTGGGATAGTCGTTCCCGACAGGTTTAAAGGCTCTGTTGGCCTAAAAGTCTGAGAGACTTATGACGAAAAATAACGCTACTGATTGTTAGTCAAACCTATCTTTATAATTTACAAAAGTTAATTCAGGTTATATGTTACAGGATGTTGAACTATCAGATTTAATTAACTTCAATGAATACAAACTCAGTTAATATTTTACAAAGACATGTTATCTACACCTTGTACAATAATTACAATGAAAATGATCTGACTGTAATTCATAAAGAGGGATCTGGTTCAAATAGGTTTTTCCAAATGATATAATTTGCAAAAAATAAACAACATATTATCCTATCCTACTTCCTATCCTGATCAGGAGCGATGAAACAATTAACCTGTAATCGATTTATGCCAATAAGAATATTGTATGAACAAACATGATAATATTTAAAGAAGTTTAAACATTAACAGATCATACAATAGCCATTACATATTATATAAATAACAATATCGATCATCAATTACATAATACGACGTATCAGCAAAATCGAAAACAATAAATCGATAATCATATAAAAGATGTACATTCCCAAAATTCTTTAGAGAATTATCACAAACATATCTGAAATAGAAAAGTAATGACAAGACTAACAGATATCCAAAATATATGCTAAGTATACAAACTAAAACATATATTAAAATATCACCAGTTCAAGATGTCATGGCTGCAGACAGATAGCTGTCCAAAGTCACAGGTATTTTAAACTCCAGTCTTGTTTTCCCCTTTCCCATCAACTATCGACCCTCATCCCATAAAATTTCAATCCTTAAATACATGCTTTTCAAAAACAAACATTCCTAAAAGTTTGAGATAACCTAGATCGAATCCAACTAATTATCCATTAAAAAATGACAAGTGTAACGTGTCATTTTTCAATGAAACTAAAACACCATGAAAAGATAACAGTTCGATCCATGAAAATTGAAACAAGACCTGGAAAGTCTGGAAAAGGATCTGTTCCGATTGATGGGGAATATTATCCAAAACTGAACAGTCCTCAAAACCTGGGCGTAAACAGCTTCCATATCACCTGCAGTAAATATGATAAAATCAAAACACAACATAAATCAAATATGAAATATTATAAAATAACAGAAATAAAATGTGTGATTACCTGTACAGAGATACCTCAATCACAAACCCATCAAAACTTCCAAGCTAGAAATAGACAGCAAAAGACATTACAGATTTACTGGCGCATTAAACACTTGGATATTCACCCCACTTGAATGACTCGGCGAGGGAGCTCTGAATTGCATGAGTGCAATCTGAGCGTTAAGCTCACGAACCTTTTCTTCACTCTTATCATTTTCATCCTGAAGCTTGAGAACCCTCCTAATCAATTTGTTCTTATGATTTCTCAGTCGAAGAAGCTATTGATCATTCGCATTAACTTTCTCCTTTAACATAGCATTTTCAGCCTTTATCAAATCCCGATTCACTGCCATCTCACCTACCCTATCCTCCATTCTACGAATTTTATCCAACAAACGATTAATAAAAAAAGGATGAGACATATCTGCAACACAATAAACACCAGGCGAATTTGCGTGCACAGGCTTTTCTTTAGTCGGAGCATCAACAAACGAATCCACTTGCACCTCTTTGTCGAGCACAGGAAAATCCTTGTCAATAACAGGAAGAGTCTCATTGACAGGATTCGAAACAAATTCAAGCTGAACAACATTATCATCAATAGGCGAAGGGATATCCAATTCTTCCTCATCTAAAACAACAGTTTCTACCTGAACCTTGTCAATGACAGGGGTTTTGACAGAGGTAGCTTTCGCCATGCTCCTGGTGAATCTGCCAACAAATTTAGCCTTGGGCTGGTTTCTTCCACGATTGCCAATTTTATCAACATTGTTTTGCGATGAAATTGGTGACAACGGTGAGACTCTCCTTACGCACTTAGATCTTAATGGAGTATCAGTGCTTTCGACTGGGTTGGCCACGGGAATTTTGCAGGGTTCAGGGCTCATACGGCCAGGACTTGACAGAGGTTTGCGCAGAGAAGGGACTGAGACTGAACTCGGATCTCTATGCTTGCTGCAATCATCGGGGTTATCAAACATGCAGTGACAAAATGCAGCAAAACCATTTGACTCTACAAACTCGTCCCATGTCCGACCCAACTTCAACAACTCACTCTCAATCAACATGCGAACCAGACCGTGATGAAAGAGGCTATGACTGATGTGTTTCGGGCCTTTTTTAATCACATTGGACATCTTGAACAAGCTGTGTAAAAGATAATACGGCAAATTTAACGGAAACCCTATAAAAACAGACATAAGCCGGAGGTGATATACATACGCTGACGATAACCGACCTTCACAGGTCAAGTAACGGTGAATCAGATCAAGGACAGGACGCCATTCTTTTCTGAAATACTTACGGGCCACTCCAGTTCGAAAAGAGACTTCCTGAGCAGGGTTTTTCAGTAACTAACGCCATTCAGTTATATTCATCTTCTGGTACTTGAACCATCTCTGACCAGTCAGGGACAAACCTGTTGCAGCCGCTATTGACCGTTCATCAACCTGAAACCGAAGATCACCAACTTCTGCTTGAAAATCAACCAGGGAGAGAGCAAAAACCCTAGTAACTTCAGGGTTGGAGTCAGAGAATTTCTTCAAGAACGACATCCATCCTATATCCTCAACCTTTACTGTGAGCTCAGAGTTCGAATTTAACAAGGTCAATTCGCAGGGTTCAACCCTAACTACAGGTGCCATCACTGGCTGAGTCCAAATGCGTAACCGCATGCAAAATAGGTACCAAAGCTCGGCAAGAGACAGAACACGAGATCGTGAGCACTTGGAATAAAGGCTAAGCAACACCAGGTGATGAATAGGATAAGCCATGCATAAATGCAAACTATACCCCTGCGGGTTTGGCATGAACGAAGCCATCAACACTCGGAGCGGTAATCGATTGATGATACAAATGACGGTCGAAGACCCTAGAGGGCTGATATTACCATAATTTACCCTGATTTAAATGATGGAAGGCCCTTCACTGTACGCAGCATAGGTGTTCTAATGAGAAGGAGCCACGACGGAGGATACGTACCAACACTTAAACGTGATGGACAGTTCAAGTACCAGTGTCATGATAGCATACTGGTTTCGCAATAAGTGAATCGAGATCTAGGTTGTGACATAAATCAACCCGACGATAACCATAATACATGCTCCCATATCTTAGATTCGACCTACCTTTTAAAGGTGGTGAACAATAAAATGTAATCACAAACCATGCAATCGAAATTGAACCTTGAAATATGGCTATATTAAAATCAATCGAAATCAATGATGGCTTGCAAACTTAGGATATGGCACATAAGACATATGTTTAGGCTTCATCGGAGTTACCATATCTGACCTTCGACAACCATTACTCGTACTGCACATAAAAACCACAGTAATGTGACCTTATAAATAATCATGGTAACGAAATCAAAAATAAACTCCTAATGTTTTGGGATAATATGCAAGCATAGGATAAGAATAACATGTGTAAGGATCATTAAGACTCATGCTTTAACTTTCCCAAAAATAAATCCATCCAAAACAATAACTTTAACGTAATGATTTCGTTAACCCAATGTAATTTGCAAAGGTCGTTTAAAAGGTGAAATTTCAACGAATCAGTAGCCTAATGAAAACCACCCTATCAGTAGATGAAAATTCATTAAATTTACCCCTTTAAAATTTAAACATTTCATCAAACAAAATGGGATTTTGTTTGATGAAATAATGATTTTACAAGGCTGTTGAGCAGGGGCACAACATGTTTCTAATTCAATTAACATATAACTATTATTTCTAATTTTTAGTTGCTCTAAATTAAACTGAATTTATACATAAACAGAGTAAAAGGGTTAAATTAAAGTCATTCCTAAAATATTTTTACACAATCTTACTCAGGTCACAAAATCAAACCCTGTGACCAAGAAGAAACTATTTCCTTTTGTTAATGCTTAAATACAAACATTTTATAATAAAAGACCTTAAATATCTCCTTCACCTTAATTATTTTTATTATATATAATAAATACTAATTAAGAATATAAAGAAATCTATGGTTTATCCCCATAACAGAGTGATCTTTTATAAAGATCCTTAATATATTTCAGGTACTTTTACAAACAATAAAGAACCTGTAAAATATTACTGCATAGATTTCAAATCTCAAAAAAAAGAAACCGCGTCATGAAAGAACCCAAGAGTCCAAATCTTTCTAAGATTTTTCTTAAATACAGTTCAGTACCAATTTCTTCTCTTTCCTCAACACTGTTGAGTTTTTTTTAGAACTAATAAAAAATAGTATGAGATAAAAATAAAAATAAAAACCTAAATTTTATCCTTTCCCCATATAAAAATTTTATCACCAGTATTAAGCCATATGGAGATTTTTAAAATAAACTAGCAATTGTACCCAGGGGTGCAATAACAACGCCATGTTGCAAGCTAAGTTAAGCTAGGTTTACCATCTAGTTTTAATGCCCAAAATGTATGATTAAGGTTTTACTATACCATTATCATAAAAATAAAATTAGAAACAATAATAATAATTTTATTACCACAGCGCTGTAAAATATTTGACACTTGTGACAAGAATAGTGACCAGAAGTGTGGAATGGCAAACCAACAACCCAATAACTTCTCTACTTTGCAAGTTTTGGTCCCGAAATTGTCCATTTCAAAAAATATTTATGGGATCAAGGAACAATGTAGTAGAAAGACTCAATCTCAGTTATCATATGTAGTTTATATCTCATGCAATCTCAGTCTTGATTTGTTCAGAACCCATCATCTTCCATCATGCACTTAGAATTCTCGTTTCATGTGATGTATAAGCTTTCCACATTCTTAAAAAAAAGTCTACTCCACATCCTAAAAAAGGTATAAGGGGATTTGAAATTTGATAGGAAAAAATGGTGTGACAGCTAGTCCTAAATGCGTTCTTTCCACTCAAAATCATATATATGGTCTGACAAAGTATTTAATTTGACAAAAGCAATTATATGACTACCGTGAAAACTTTATTAGAGTAACTCTTTTTTATCTTTCTCGTACTCAGCAACCATATATATATATTTTGGATAGTAGTTTCACTGTATAACTCAAATGAGCTTATATGAGCTTATATATATATTATATGCCCTGTAATTTGGATGTATGAAGCTTCTCAACACTCTAACTTTGTTACAAACTACTGTATCATGAAACTAAAGACTGAAGCTATGTAAAACCTTCCAGTCCAAAAACTGATATAATCTACTTACAAGGGATCAAAAACTACCTTTACATTCAGGAGAAGCCACACTTGCACAGAGAAAGGGTGTTTGGAATGCAGAAGTGGATCATATAAGGGCCAAAAGATATACAAGAATGGCTTCAAGAACTTGAAATAAAAACAAGAATGCAAGACTGTACAGTGGGCGATGTAAGTTTAGATTAGAAATACACACATACTTGCAAATATTTCCTCACACAGTACTTACTATCTGCTTCAAAAATCTAAATCATGTCTAGTTCAGAGCTGAGAAATGGTATTACCTTAATGGATAAAATTCAAGACCCATTACTTACAATCCCAGCAATTACGCACCCACATGTTCAATCCAACATAGATCTGAAAATTAAACACAAACGAGATTCAATGATAAATATGGGACATCTTACTTGATATTAACCCCGCCAGGAAAAGTATATCTGGTCACATTTCTAGCAACCCAGTTGTCAGCAACTTGAGAATCTAGGCTCAACACCTGGAGCATCTCATTGGAAATGGCCACCATGACTTCGAGGTTGCTGAGTGCCAGAGCCCTCATGGTGTCAAGATTTGCATAAATAGCTTCACTTTCTTGATACCATTGTCTCTTAGCAGTTGCACTATGATGTATGGAGGAAGTGGGTGCATGGAAATTGTACCCCAATTCACTCGCAGTCCTTGCACAAGATCACAAAATGCTGCTACAATCATCAAAAGGATTCCAAACTCCATCCTCACGCTTGCCATTGAAATATGTGAACACCTCAAATCCATGTATAAAGCCTTCTATATATCTGTATAAATCAGTGTATGTGTTCTTATATCTCTGAATTCTTGATAGAAATCTACATGGGATAGGATGGAAATTGTTTTGAAAGAACAACGTAGTGGATGATGCAGGTATAGGTACAGCATGCAGGATTTTCAACCCCATCTAAATTACAAATTAAAGTATTGAGATCAGCAAAATATCATTTTCAAATTCAAAGTATTGACAGCAAAAGATTAGTTTCAGAATCACCTCTGCTTCCTTGCCAAAGCCTTTAATTCAACTAATAGAAAAATAGTGCAAACATAAAAGATTGGAATCCATCCACAATCTGTTTAATAAATTGCATACCACTGCCATAAAATGCTCCCTTGGAATTTGTTACTGAGAGGAAGAGTGAACAGAGAGTGGGCTCTGCAAAAAGCCCAGTGAGTGCTCCACCCAACAATCCTGCAACTGCATGTGTGTGAAATACAGCCAGTGTATCGTCAACTTTCTGTAACAGGGCTGACCTTTTGTGAAGTACCATCATTGTATACCATGGAATACTACCAGATAGCACTCCCATCGCAATTGCAGCCCATCCTTGGACAACACCTATACAAGGGAAAAAAATTACTATTATTGATTTTTTGTTTGCGAGTTTTGCATTCTGTACTCTGCCCTGCCCTTGTGAAGACAGTATACAAACATGGCTAGCTTTTTCTCCATGTTTTCTACTTATTCAGGAAGATGGGCACTTGTCATTCAATGGAAGTATGGTATCTGAAGCCCTGGCTATACAGTATCCTCTTAGGTTACTACGCTGAACCCTAATGTAATTGGGGTATTTGAACTCTATTGTAGTTAACAACTGTGAAAACTTCATTTCGTGTTTGTGAAAAGGAAGAGAAGACAACAACAGTTTTATTCATGTAAATTCTCTACTCGTCAGAAAAGCAATGGATAGCCATGATTGCCATGAACAAGGAGGAAATTTAAAAATAGAAAGAGCAAAGACAGGGCATGCATGATCTGAGGTAAGTATATGCTCATTGTCTACAATCATTCAGAAATTAGTTCATCCTAAAGAGGTGTGACAGGACAGGACCCAAATCCATAGCAGAATGTATAGAACCAGTTCCTGAAATCTACCGTTCTATTAGTGAAACTGTATAGAAAAGAAAAAATGAGAATGGAATCGCCCTTACCAGCACCCAGGGTGATGCAGCCAAGTCCAGTTATCATGCCTTGAACAGCTCCAATGACTGATGGTTTCTTGAAAAATATAACATCCAGACAAGTCCATACAAGAAGGCTGGTAGCTGCACATATGTTAGTATTCAAGACTGCCATGGAAGAAACAACATTGGAAGCATAAGGGCCACTTCCATTAAACCCTGACCAACCCATCCACAAAAGTCCTACTCCAGCCAGCATAAGCAACACATTCTTTGGAGGAAATATTTCCCGATCTTTAACCGATCTAGGTCCGACCTGTACTCCCCATCCACAAATAAAACCAAGCAGCATAAGAAATCTATGGCATAGACTAAAAAGAATTGATAAGCTGCAAGGAATTTTAAAGAATTGTTACATACCCAATAAGCTGCAGTGAAACCTGCAATTCTAGAAGAGAGATGGATTACATAACCACCAGAAAAATCAATGACTCCCCACTTAAAGAGGAATCCTCCTCCCCATATGTTGAAAGCTCCCACTGTATATGAAAAAGTGAGCTAGAGTGGCACAAAAACCATCCATGCCTTGATGTTCATTCCTCCAAGCAAAGATCCAGCCAGTAGGATCAGAGTTATGGCCGCAAAAACGAACTAGAAAAACACAAGGGTAGCCATAGGAAAAAGGGGCTCAAGAGCTTGGGTCTCCACAGTTCCATTCTTATGATGGTGGATTGTTTCAGGCACTATTGCTTGTTGGATGAGAAACTTTTGGCCAAGCGCAGGTCCTGCCTTACCCCAGAATGGCAGAAGATGATCACCAAATGACATTTTATAGGCCCAGGTGACCCAACAGATCAAAACAGCTGCAAATGCGTAGAGTGCCATGAATGCAGAATTGACGGCCCATTTCTTCTTCACAATGCTTCCATATATAATGACAAGGCCTGGCATGCTCTGCATTCCTACAATGGTTGCAGCTATCATCTGCCATGCATTGTCTCCTTTATTAAGCCAATCTGGTATGTCGTCCCATTCTGGTAGGCTACTGGCAGCCCCTCTATGGCTGCTACAACAAAAAAACTCAACTCCAATCACCAAATTCAAAGCTCTGCACACAATCCGAATGGCGATGGGACATGTGCAGTTGCAGGTAACCGATCAACGATGGCAATTATCTGAATCGTCGGATGAAAATATCGACGGTTAAAAAACAAAAAAGCATTAACTTCGGCGAGTAGACTCCACTTGTTGAACGCCTTCTGGAGTAATTATGCTATTTCTTATTACTAGCAATTGTACCCAGGGTCCAATAACAATGTCGTGTTGCAAGCTAAGCTAAGCTAGATTTACCACTGAGTTTCAATGTCCAAAATGTATGATAAGGTTTTTATCATACCATTATCATAAGAATAAAATTATAAACAATAATCAATAATCTTATTACCACAGCGCTGTAAGCAATTATAAAGACTCGTTCACGGGGGACACCAGTAGCAGATAAAGCCATGATTGTGTTCGCCCAACCCTGGCCAGTCAAACAAATATAGCTAACCACTAGCATAACCCCCATGTAGTGGCTTATAAGTGTATATCAAATCTGAATCCCCTCGACACCATAATATAGTTTTTCAGGATGGTATAAAATACCTAGGCTTTATGTTAAAGGTGCTGAGATGTGAAGTTGCTGCTCATCAACTGCTTTAGCAACGGCTACTGGATCTACTGCTAGGTATCGATCGGGCAATGAAACTGCTGGCGGCTCATAAAATATTTGACACTTATGACAAGAACAGTGGCCAGAAGTGTGGAATGGAAAATCAACACCCAAAACTTCTATTCGAAATTGGATTTATCAAGAATTGGATGTAATGGTGCATATGGAGATACAGGGGGTTGGGATCTGGATCCATCTATTGCAGCTATTATGATGAAGGTTATGGATGATGATGTGTCCAGCAATGTGGGTTTCAGTACAGGAAATGCGAGTGGCATTTATGCGTTGCGCTGGCATAGTGCCGTAGATACCTCACTATGAATCAGTATAGACAGTCCTTCAAAGTTGGGTTCCTAGAGAGATACAAGTTTTACTGCCAGGCTGGCCTAACCATGTCCACACTACCAAGCGGAATCCGTCTGTCTAAAGCTCGAAATGGTCCCTCGACGACCAGAGAAGGTAGTATTGCCATTTAATCTATTGCTAAAATTTGATTAGCAGTACCTATTTAGCTATTTTGGTAAATGCAAATCGTTATAATTTGGTGCAGCAAAAAGGCAAAAAAGGCACCGTAATTATCCTTTCTGTGTTAAAGTATCCTTAGGATTCATGAAGAGATCGATCTGAATGCATCGAGGCACCAGGAAACGACTGATTGGGCGTTAGCTCTATGGTTGGCTCCCGAGTCTCTATCATCATAACTGTAATCATCTTCATTATGCACACTCTCTTCATCGTCACTCACAATAATTGCATCTTCATCCCACCACGTTCTTTCTTCTGGTTCTGGCACCACTGCAAAAGAAGAATTGCATAAAAAGTCATGCTCACCTTCGTTAATTTATTTTATCAAGGGATATTGAAGAAACATTGTACTGAATTTGGGCCGTCCGAATGGAGCATTCAGGCCGAGTGGAGCGAAAAATCCATCCACTTAGCATGCCAGTTGGAAAACGAAAAAAAAACAAATGAATTCAAACTCGCATCTCAATCCACAGGTGAAACGCTCGCCAAAGGAATTATCGCAGGGATCTACTGAAAAATTCCAGGAGCTGAGACATGATCCGAAAAATATTTAATCTGACATCTCTCAATTAGGAGAATGGATTATAACCAACTCCAGAAGGTTGCACCCAAGCCACACTAGAAATACATGTGCAGCTGAGATGAAGTATTCCAAATATTGGAAAGAATGCAAACTGGCCAGAAAGAAACACACTTGATTCAAATTTAATGGGACTTTGCACAAGTCTAATTCTGTAGATTTGCTTGAACATGAGCTTGAAGAGCCTTCCCTTTAGGAGGAAGCATAGATGCCATTACATGCAATCCAAAAGTGATCTCTGTAAAAGTGGGTCTCATAGAAGGGTCTACAGACCAACAACTCTCCATTAATGACCTCCATGAAGGATCGCATCCCTTAGGGATAGGTGGACGTAAATTATTATTGACTATGCCACCTGCAAAATATCCACAAAGCACTTTGACGTTGTCAGAACTTACCATAAATTTACTGAATTACACATATTGCACCTCCATCTCTAGCTACGACAAAATAAAGGAATATGGCACCGCAAGGACCATGGTCATTATTACAATGAACAAGGACATACCTATGATAGCCC
The DNA here is from genome assembly GCA_001517045.1 of Pseudotsuga menziesii. Lineage (NCBI taxonomy): Eukaryota > Viridiplantae > Streptophyta > Pinopsida > Pinales > Pinaceae > Pseudotsuga > Pseudotsuga menziesii. The sequence continues at coordinate 584,261 of LPNX010150377.1, read as the reverse complement.
CATAATGCATACTGGCATAGGGCTCCTCTCCAGTGAGCAGCTCCCACATGACAATGCCAAATGAAAACACATCAACCTGGAAAGGAAAAAAACCAGATAATTTGATGTCTAAATTCAGATATTCAAAACTGAGCATTCATATATTTAAATATAAAAGCATTTTGTCATTTTTACCTTTTCAGAAACCATACTACTGCTGCCATTTAACAGCTCGGGAGCCATCCATGGAAGGGTTCCTCGCACACCACCAGAAACTAATGTTCGATGTTTAATTTTTGATAGCCCTAAATCACCTACATGCAGAAGATTGTGTATGGAACTATAGATTGGTACAAATTAAATGGGGCTCTGAAAAATCAAAATGGAAGTTTGCCTGGAGGCTAGCACTCATTTCTACCCATATATCACAGGTTAAAACCTATTGTAGCCAATAGACATCACAAAACCACAGTAGCTAACTCCCAAAAAGACCAGAATTTTTACCTTGCAGATAGGACGTTGGGGATCTCTCATGTTTACCAATAGATTCTCACATTTCAAGTCAAAGTGCACAATATTCTTGCCATGTAAGTATTCCATCCCAAAAGCAGCAACCATTGAAATTATCAAACGCTTCCGATGATCAAATGTCCTGCAAAAATTGGTACTTTATGTTAGCATTTTGTCGTGCAAGAAATTTATAATTTTCCCTTCTGTTTGGCAGTGTGAATGTGCATGGAAAATTAAGCAATTAAAAGAATGTGTACCAGACCTATATCTATCCTTCTTCTGCAAGACCTATTTGAGTGAGCCATTCACCATGTATTCGGTTACTGTCGCCAAGGTTCCCCCTGGCCCATCTGGTACAATGCCATAGAAAGCAACAACATTTGGATGATGGAGTTGTGCAAGCATGTCCAGAAATCAGCTCTCTGAGAATTATAGCAAAGTTTATTTAAATATGCTCAGTATCTAAACAGAATTGAACATAGACATTGATATCATGCCACTAACACAACTGCTAAGGAGCAATCGAGAGAGGAGTTAGGCTCTCACCAAACGCTCTTGCTCAGATGGCTTTCCCATAAAGAAACTATTCTTTATCCATTTGATTACAACATCTGTTCCCCTCCATTTGCCATGATATACATTCCCAAAGGTGCCAGAGCCAAGCTCTCTCAACTCTTCAAGGTCAGCATTTTTTATTGTCTGCTAAAAAGCGTGCAAAGATGAAGGAATGCTCAATGCCAAACTCAAGTGAAATTCAGAAAAAACCACGTGCCAATGCAAACACACATGAAAATTTAATAAGATTTCAAAGAAATAAAAATAAATCTCTGGACCTGCATGTTGGATAAAAAGTCGGTGCTAATAGTTGCAACCGGCCAACCATCATCCGCATCCTCAGTATTAGGTTCCTGGAAATTTATTATAACTTAGAAAGAATAAAGATGCTTACAGCCATGACTAGTGGAAGAAAATAATTTGTAGGGAGAAACAATGAAAATAAAATTAATACCTCAGAGTTCAAATCTATAGCTTCCTCCTCTGTGCCTTTTAGCAATGTTTCTGGTATACTGTTTTCGTGAACCTTTCCATCCTCAGTAACCTGGTCCCATTCATGCGTTGAGAGCATTGTAGGAGGACAAAGGGGTGGCCGAAGAGCTGTAACATCAACTTCCTTAATAACAATCTCTCTCTTTCCTTCCACACTATCATCTAGAGAATCGCATAGAATTAAAAGTTAAAACAGTGCTTAATGTCTTTGAAATACGAATAATAGTAAATAAATAAGGTAAAACCACTAATACATTGAAAGATATAGTAAACACTAAAACCTATACAAGAGAACTTCTCCGTACCTTCCACTTTGAGATCTGAAAAAGGCAATGTTGGTGAAGGTAGTCCTACACTAAGGTCATCCATTGTAGAATTCAATTCCTGATAGGTTTCTACTCCTTTTGCAAGAAGGCTAGTCGTAGCAGTATTGTTGTTGGTTGGTGACAAATTGTTAGTGGCAAGAGATTCTGTCCAGGTAGAAACTTCCAACACCTTTCCAGTTGTTGTGTAAGTGTCTTTTAAGTATTCACTGAACAAATCAGATCCACATTTACTATGTTGTAATGTTATAGCTGCGGAGTGAGAAACTCCACCTTTGACTTCAAAAGAGGGACTGGTATTGGACTGGATATTGGAATGCACATTATCATCATCACTTATGCTCTTCACTAGAAGTTGCATAGAGTGCTGCTCAAGTATGCTCTCTGACAAGGTGACAGCTACAGATTTAAAACCACATTCAATGATTTTATCAGTGGATCTAGCATTTGAAAGATCATCCACAATCAGAAAGGACAGATGCTCACTACCATCAGAAGATGCATTCTCTGCAAGTGACTGTGCAGGAGGTTGTTCATCTGCACGAGTCAGTATGCTTGGGTTTTCATTCTGATCAATTATTTCATGGCTAGAACCAATGCTACCCCCTTCATTTATACCAATCAAAGGTGGATCCATATTTCCTTCCTGATGAGCCAAGGCCTGCTCCTGCAGAGGATGTGAAACTCTTACTTCCTCAACACTAAATCCAAAACTAGGCACTTCCACTTCATTTTTTCTTCCAGTCAATTTGGTTGTTTGGAATACATCACGAATGATGCCCATTGTTCCCATGTCGCCTGCATTGATAGCCTTCTTGAACTGATATGATGTTGGTACAAAGGATTCAAACATCTCAGCTTGTTTATAATTCTGATAAGGATCACTCAAACCTGAACTCGATAAAGCATGTACGTCTTCTGAAAGAACAGTCCAACTGGAGGCTAAAGAAGGTTCAGCAGGGCCTCCTGACAATTCAGCACTCTGTTCTTCATTTTCTTCAGATTGAGACATCCTCAAACCTGAAGGAACATCCACTTCCTTGATGGCTTTGAGAGCCTCCACATCTCCAGGCACTGTGAGCGCTACTCCAAACTGGGCTAAATATAGAAACTGCAAAAGAAAGAGAGCAAGAATAAACGCAGAGCTTCCTGTGGCGGCCATGGCTCTTCCCATCTTCAATTTCTGCAACATCTTCGATCGCTTTTCCTGCAAAAACCCAACCTGCAGTTAAAAGGAAATGTAAAACCTCACATCCTCGCTTACTCTGAACTTTCAAGTCTAAAAACAAGAAATAAATAATGTGGCGTTGTAGTGGTAAGTTTGAATGTGGATCCAAGGACTGAGAATTGAGTGGAGCATTCAGGCCGAGTGGAGCGAAATAGCCATCCACTTAGCATGCCAGTTGGAAAACGGGAAAAAAAAACCAGATGAATTCAAACTCGCATCTAAATCCACGGGTGAAACGCTCGCCTAAGGCATTCCAGGAGCTGAGACACGATCCGGCCTTGATAGAATTCATATCCACTGAATCCTTGATGGCTTTGAGAGCCTCCACATCTCCAGGCACTGTGAGCGCTACTCCAAACTGGGCTAAATGTAGCAACTGCAAAAGAAAGAGAGCAAGAATAAGCGCAGAGCTGCCTATGGCAGCCATGGCGTTGTAGTGGTAAGTTTGAATGTGGATCTGAGGATTGAGAATTGACCCACTGATTTAACCCAACAACCACCAACAAAATAAAAAAAACCTGATCAACGATGCATATTACTCAAATCGTCAGACGAAAACATCTGACGAATGAAGAAAAAAAATGCATTAACTCGGGGAGTTGAATCCCACTTGTTGAACTCCTTACGGCGTAATAAAAACAACCATTACTGCCACGATTGCTAAACCCTACTTCCACGCTGAAACACTCTCACGCTTTTTCTTCCTTAAATCCTGGCACATCTTGCTAAAGGAAACCTCATGGTATGAACCGAGGCTTACCTGGATATAGCAGTGAAGTATTATCTGTTGAAATTCATGGCGATCCCCCAACCCCAGCTTTGTCTCGACGAGTATTCACCTGCACAAATAATAACAATTTCATTGTTTATCCCAAAAGAAAAACTCTTAAACATAAAACAAAAAAAAAATTAAATTACAATAAGGTTAAAAATGAATTCTTACCTTGCTGTATAATTTCTTTTTTTTACACCTTTAGTCGCTTTTAGACTTCAGCAAACACCACTCACCCATGGTTGAATCTTGCCAAGGAAACCGCGGTTTCAAGCAACGAAAAGAAGAGCAACCTACAGCCTGCGTTTTTGGCACTAAGTTGAGGAGTAAAGAACTATAAACACCACCAAAGAAACAAATATGCCACTGACAATGTTTACCCAACCTCACCACACTATAAAGACTAAGCTCGGACCAAAGAAGGATTTTTCTACCACACAGAGAAAAACAAAAAAAAAAACTCAACCTTTGCTTCAGAGGCCCAAAGGGACGAGAGCCTGTCGGCCCAACCCACCAAACAGCGAGACAAAGGGAAGACAAGCATGTCTTTAGGGTTTTCTAGGAAAATTTTATAGTTAGGGTTACCACTTAAACCTCTACCTTTGATCTCGTTCCACGTGGATTCCACTAGAAAATTAATCGTATGGGTTTCCTTATGAGCTTAGTATAGTCCAAGCGACAAAGAGTTAACCTGCAAAAAAAAGGTTAAACCTTGTTTTATTATTCTATTTTCCTCCTTAGTTAAGAGATCGATTAAACTATGCATTAGTGTTATTTCTTTGCTTACTTTATATATATATTGTTTTTTATTCTAATGTAGGTTTTGTTAGGCTAATTATAAAAACTGGAAATCACAGGTATGTTATGGTAGGCTCAAACATAAATAATTGAAAACATTTATGCAGTAGGGGTGAGCCTCTAAATATGTTTTTTGTTTACTACAGATATTCACATAACTTTTTTCTTTTTATAAAAGAAATAAAACTATGTATTGAAGTTAACCATAAGTTTAAACAAAATAAGTTAGGTACAATGTCATAAGACTATTTTTACATGTCATCCTTAGAATCTAAAAGATCAGAACCCAGGCTAAATTGTCTTCAAAATTATAAATTTTATGGAAAATAAAGAAGTTTTCGATACCTTCAGTAATCCAAAATCTTCAAATTAAATAAGGGTTCTAGCATTTAATCTGTTGATCTAGATAAGTAATTTGGATGCTGAAGTGGGAGTATAGATCTTACCTGTACAAGAACCTGTAAAAAGAACACCAGATGATTGCTTTAGCTTCAATAAGCTAAGTAAGCCTCAGGCACATCCAAGAGCCCCTTCAGTAAGACAAGAAGAATAAACTATTAAAATCTTACTTAAAATAGGATGGTTAAAATAGTCAAATTTGATACTCTCCTTTCAGACTCAGCAAACTCACACTGCAATGTTTTCTTTTATATCTGTTAGTAGTAGACTGACACTGAAATGTTATCTTCTACATTCCGTTTGTAATAAATGCATTGCACATATTTATGTTAGTGAATAAATTCATGTAGTATCAAGTCTTCAGATATTTATGAATATTAACTGTAATGGTTAGTTGACATTGCTTAGACGATGAATTAACATTTATTGCCGTATGGGAAAATTTTAAATTTTTATGAATTTTTGGAGTGTTCCATATTGTATCAGAGCCCACGTTTAGACACTAGGCCTGATTGTGGCTCAACCCGCGTAGAAAAACAGTAAATAAAATGCATGCGTACTGATTTATTATTTTTTCTTGGAAATGTTATTACCAGAAAATTTTTCTGAACTAGAGATGCAAGGATGGAAAGACTCGAGGAATATGCAAATGAGGGGTCCCCATTAAACGAACAAAGTAATTCTAGAAAAGAACCAGTTAAAGAAGAAATAACTAACAATTCCTTTGAACTGTTACAAACCGTTAAAGAATTAAAAACTGAAATGGAAATAGTTAAAAAAGAGAACGAACAAATTCTAAGAGCTCAAGAGGAGTTGAACCAGATACTGATGGACAAATTTCAGAGTGAAGGGAAGGAAAAATAGACAAGATCTGACAATACCTCCTACCAACATAAAATTAAAATGTCCAAACATTCTAAAATTGAAAGCAGTTCATCCTATGAAATTTATGGTGATTCACAGAGGAAGAATCGCTAGTACTCTAGCGATAGCAGTGAAGATAATTACCAATCTAGAAAAAGAATTTAAAAAGATGAAGATAAGCCTTATGAGGAAATTTCGAGAGAATTTAAAAAGATAAAACCACCAAATTTCAACGGTGAGACAGAGAAAGGGGAGGAAGCCGAAGCATGGCTGTCCGAAATGAAGAAGTATTTCCAAATCTATAATTACTCCAATCAGTTAAAAGCTAGAATTGCCATATACAACTTAACTGGAAAGGTAGATATCTGGTGGCAGGATTGAAAACGAGTAAAAGGTATTAAGGAAAAGAACATTAACTGGAGTACCTTTAAAAAATACTTTAATTTTTTTGTTTATGTCAGAATAGTACTATGAAGAGCGTGCTAAAGAGTTCTATGAACTAAAGTTAGGAACTATGAACATGAAGGAGTTAAACAGTAAATTTTTAAGTTTACTACGTTACGTACTTTACATTGTTGATGAGAAGCCCAAGGTACAATGGTTTCTGAGCTGTTTACATTTTCACATTAAAGATAGAATTGAATACGATAATCCTAAAACCCGTGAAGAGGCTATGCGAAAGGCAAATTTCTGCTATGACCAGAACCAAAAAAGGGAAAACATGCCAAACTGGAAAACCAAGAGGTCTAATAATTTTGAACATAAAAAGAAGGGTTTTACACCTAATTGAAATTTTGGGAATAATAATGAACGTAATTTTCCTAATAAGAATTTTCAAGGAAATAAAGGTAATTCACAGTCAAACCTTAATGACCCTAGAAATAAAGAACCTGCTAATAATCACGGCAACTACGTTAAGAATAATGAACGTAAAGAACCGATAAAGTGTTGGGATTGTAATGAACCTCATTATGCATCATTTTTCCCTAACAGAAAGAAGATTGTTAACAACATTCATACAGTGCAGGAAGAGATGAATGTTGGTGACTTAGCAAGGGGGATGCCCAGGATCAACGCAGCGCTGGAAAACAGGCAGGTTGATTATCAAACTTCCATTGTGGAAGTAGAAGGTAAGCTGAATCAAACACCCATTTCTATTTTAATTGACCCAGGGGCTAACCTGAGTTATGTTTCTCCCAGTTTAGTATAAAAATGCAAATTCCAAGTAGAAACGTTTATAAAGTCATGGCTGGTTCAACTAGCTACATGAGCAAAAAGAAAAGTGATTAATTTTGTAAAAGACTGTACTTTATTTATGAATCAGTTTGAAACTTCTATGAAGTTAAATGTACTTTCGTTAGGCTCTTATGACGTGTTAATTGGTATGGAATGTTTAGAAAAACATAGATTAGTTTTGAATTGTTTCGATAAAACTTTTACTTGTGTAAATAATGAAGGAGAAACAGTAATCATAATAGGAATTCCTAGGAAAACAACAATCAAACAAATTTCTGCCTTGCAACTAAAGAGAGCTGTTCGAAAAAGATGTAAAGCTTTATATGTAACTGTAACTGATGAAGAACAAATTAATAATGAAGATAAAATAAAACTGGAATATATTCCAATCATGAGGGGGTATTCAAATGTACTTCCAGAAGAAATCCTGGGAGTGCCTTCAAAAAGGGAACTAGATTTCACTATCATAATTGGTATCGGGTGCAGTACCCAACTCAAAAGCTCCTTATCGAATGAATATATTGGAACTTAAAGAATTAAAATCACAATTAAAGGAACTTATTGATAAAAAGTATATAAGACCAAGAGTGTCTCATTGGGGAGCACCTGTCATTTTCTTTAAAATGAAGGATGGTACTCTACGCTTATGCATTTTTAACCATTAGCTTAATAAAATGACCATTAAAAGTAGATACATGTTTCCCTGCATAGATGATCTATTTGATCAGCTGTGCGAAGCAACAATATTTTCAAAGATTGATTTATGATCTGGTTATCATCAAATCCAGATCAAAGATGAACACATTTTTAAAACAGCTTTTAGGACCAGATATGGTCACTATGAGTTTGTTGTCATGCCATTCGGACTTACTAATGCCCCGACTGTCTTCATGTGTTTAATGAATAATGTATTGCATAAGTATCTCGATAAATTCATAGTTGTTTTCATTAATGATATTTTAATTTATTCTAAGTCTAAAGAAGAACACAAGGAGCACTTAAAAATTGTCTTTCAAGTATTAAGGGAACATCAACTTTATGCTAAATTCAGTAAGTGCGACTTCTTTAAAGATAAAATACAATTTTTGGGCCATGTGATAACTAATGAGGGGATCTCGGTTGATCCAAAAAAGATAAAAGCAATTGAAAAATGGACAGTCCTAAAGGATGTGATTGATGCGATATCATTCATGGGGATTGCCGGTTACTATCGAAGATTCATTGAGGGATTCTCAAGAATCGTAAATCCCATTACTTCTTTACAGAAGAAAGGAAAGAAATTCGAGTGGAATAAAAAAATGTGAAGAATGTTTTAAGAAATTAAAAACATTATTAACTACTGCACCAATCTTAAAATTTGTTGATCCTAATAAGGACTTTGTTGTATGCATTGACACATGGAACGATGGTCTAGGTGGGGTCTTAACACAAGGATACGTAATTGCATATGAGTCTAGGAAACTTAAGATTCATGAAAAAAATTACGCTACATATGATTTAGAGTTGGTTGTTGGCATACATGCTTTGAAGATGTGGCGCCATCACTTAATCGGAAGGAAATTTATGTTAATGACGGATAATAAGGGTTTAAAATATTTGTTGGATCAACCAATTTTAAATGCAAGGCAAGCTAGGTGGCTAGCTTTCCTTAGCGAGTACGATTTCAAGATCCAACATATGAAGGGAAAATAAAATAAAGTTGTTGATGCTCTAAGTAGAAATGCAAGACTGAACTTTGTGGCAGCAATCAACACTTATAAAACAGATTTAGAAGATCAGATGGAGGAAGGAGTAAAATTGGATGAAAATTATCAAAAACTACAAGCTAAAGTGGCAGAAAATTTAACTAAAAGCTTAAGTACAGGGTATAGTCTAAATGATAAAGGATTAATAATTTATAAAAATAGGATGTATATAACTAATGTACCTAAAACTAAGCTGCTGATTTTAAATGAAATACATAAGACTCCTTACTCATGACATCCTGGCTATCAAAAGACCATAACCATGTTGCGGAAAGATTATTTCCGACCAAATATGAAGAATGAGTTGGCAGAGTATATTTCCAAGTGTTTCGAATGTCAACAGGTTAAGACTGAACACCAACACCCAGCTAGTTTATTACAGCCATTACCCATCCCTAACTGGAAATGGAAAATAATCAGTCTTGATTTTATTACAGGTTTACCTAGAAATCATAATCAGAATGATTCGATTATGGTAGTCATTGATAAAATCAATAAAGAAGCTCGTTTTATACTAGTAAAGACTACCCACAAGGCTGCTAATATTGCTGAAATATTTATGAAACAAATATTTCATTTACATGGGATACCGAAAGTTATAATTTCTGACAGGGACCCTAAGTTTACAGGAAATTTCTTGAAGTCTCTATTTAAAGGTCTGAATACTACTTTAAATTTCAGTACATATTTTCACCCCCAGACGGATGGACAGACTGAAAGGGTGAATCAAATATTAGAAGGTATGCTAAGGATGTATGTTAGAGAACATCCAGGTAAATGGGAGGATTACTTACACCTGGTAGATTTTGCGTATAACAACCACTACCAAGCTTCAGCAAGATACAGCCCATTTGAAATTCTATATGGTAGAAAGTGCAATACCCCCATCTCATGGAGTAACCTAGTTGACAGATTAGTACTAGGACATGAGCTATTAAAAGAGATGGAGTTAATTGTAAAGCAAGTGCAAGGTAATTTAAATGTTGCACAACCCCAGATACGGGTGTGAGTCAGAACAATGTGGAGGATATCATGGCTCCTCCAGCCCACGCCGAACCAACAGCCATTAATGGCCTTTAAGACCCAGACGGACGTGGTCATCCCACAGCTCGACAACAGGATGAAGCTGTCTCATCACAACTTTGGCACCATTACTTCTCCTCCTGGTTTTCGTGCCCTGCACAAGCACCATTCAATTGGGACGATGGCCCTCCTTCTTTATCCTGTTGTTTCGCTCCTCTGGTTCATTTGCGCTCTCTAGGTCCTTCAAGCTCTCCATGGTTGCTCTGTGTAACAAGGTTACCACCCTCCACTTCAAGCCACTCTCACCCGTCTCTTTGTTGCTCCGTGCCCTCGAACCGCTCTACAATATCTGAGCTCACCTGCCCAGAGCCTTGCTCAAGCCAGTCATCCCATCTCCCCAACATGCCTAGAAGACAGAGAGGCACTTCACACAAGCGACAAGGATGCCATGATCAATCAAAAGGCCAAATTCCCCTCTCTTCTCAAGCTAACAACAATGGCTTCAACCTGGAAATTTCGGAGGAAGTACAAAGAATTGTCCTAGACTAGGAGGATGAATTTTCTGTAGCGCTTGGTGCGGCTGGACGTACAGTGGAGCACCGACAGAACTAATGGGTCTTCAAAAACCTGCTTACGCACCTGGTCCTCATATTTAATCCACTAGTTCCGCCATGCCTAGCTCCTCCTATTCAACCATCCCCGCCCCCCCAAGAGACCGCACCACTAGGTTCTCAACCAGTCTTGCCTTATTCATTTCCTCCTCCCCCCCACCGCTCCACTGCAGTGCTCCATTCCCCCTCCGCATCTCCGACACTCCTCCAGCTCTACGTGTAATTTCTTTTCCAACCCAACTGTCTCGAAGAAGACCTCTCCGCTACCAACCAAAAACCCACCTACAATCTCAGGGAAGGAAGCCTCCAACTCTAGTGAAGAGGAAATGGCGACATCTGATGACAGTTCGGCGACATCCTCAGGTGAACCTATGCATCTAGCATCTATAGGTTACACATTTCCAATCAAGGAAGAACCATGGTGTTATTCACCTGAATGGCACCTCTTCGTCCGAGTGCCGACATTCACTATGTTGGCACACAAAAGGACATTTATGGATTGAGGATTGCCTAAAACACTATAGATGGGCATATTATGAACTACATTTCTCATCCATCCAGCTGGTTATTTTTACCTTTAAATATGTCAATTCCTGTATGTGACTCTTCCTATATGCATCTCGCATGTTGTACGCGAGTATCGGTTATTACATCTCGCGTACAGATTTGTACGCGGGTTACCCTTAGAGCAACTCGCGTGTCATACGCGAGTTGCCAGTATTAATACCCACCTACACCTTCCTTCGACATTAAAAATAATAAATCACAACTATATGAGATTTGTTAAGCCATTAACCATAATCACCTTAACTGTCTCAACCTCCTCAACCCTCGAAATTGCCTTATTTCACCAAGTATAAATAAAGGCCTTGGGGAGGGTATTAAACACATATACTTGAGAGCAAAGTTATGCTGGTGGAGTTTATTCAAAAGTCTTTGGAACAGTGGAACTCATAATCCTTTGGTTGTAGAGGAGTCCTTGTCTCGGGCGTTGGGTTGTAATCTGAACTCATTCATTATTGTTAATAAAGAGAATCCTTCTTCCATATGTGTCTTGAATGTCTTTTATGTATCATGGTTTGATGAATACTTATGATTAAGCACTCTGTATATGATTTATCTAACCTATTTTATATACATGTATCATCTTGTATTTGGAGGATTTGTTCTTGACAGGTGAAGGAGAAGCATCCCATAAGGCTTTGGAGGAGAAGCAGAGCGGAAGAGGACAAAGCTAGGATCAACCGTTGTGTATTGGGTGAGTCTTTTATATCCTCCTATTTCCTTTTCTGTACTCTAGAGTCGATTACCTGCAAGTTTTATGAGTATGTTGGTAACCCCAGACCTTCGGTTATAAGGTGTTTATTCCTGTACAACACATGGTCTGGGTAGAAACCATGACCCGTGGTCTTCACGGACATGTGTCCTTCTGTCGGCCTGCATGGGCTATGTTCAGGTTCTCCACTGGCCACGTGCCGCTTAATTTTAATCAAGTTTGGTTTTATTTGTTTATTTATTGTCCATGTGATGGATTTTGCCACACCCTCCTTGAACTGTGGGGTTTTTTTCTATGTTCAGTTGGAAGGCCTGTTTTCCCTCTGAGAGGGAGGTTCATTTTGGATCTGTTTTCCCTCCCAGAGGGAGGGCCTAGCTACCTTTTGATACTCCACACCTGCTCCACTTGAGCAGGCCAGTCTGTATTTTTGTCTGTACTATTATTTTCTCTTTTTTTAATAGAATAGATCTCAACTTACAAAAAAAAATTAAAGGTTCAACAAGACAGACAGAAAAGTCAAGCAAATCTTAAATGAACTTAGAAAGAGTTCCAAGTGGGTGAAAATGTTTTCATAAAGGTAAGGCCTAAAAATAGTTCTTTAAAGTTAGGAAGTTGTGCTAAGTTGGCACCGAGATATTGTGGGCCTTTCGAAATATTGTCCAGAATGGGACACGTGGCATACAAACTGGATTTACCACCGAATTTAAAGGTTCATAATGCTTTTCAGATCTCTATTTTAAAAAGATATGTACATGATGCTACTCCTGTTATAAATTGGAATGATGTGCAGGTGGAACCCAAAGGAGATTTTCTGGTGGAACCGGATTGTATCCTCGATAAGAGGGAGATCTTGCTTCGGAGTCACACCATTGGACAGGTGAAGGTGCACTGGAAGCACCTTTGTCAAGAATAAGCAACCTGGAAATTGGAGATTCATATGCAGGCAACATATCCAATTATGTTCTAGGGAAACTCTGAGGACAATGAATAAAATAACATCAAGGATGATGTTATATTTAAGGGGGTGTGTATGTCACATACCCCAGATTTGCAAAAACATTTTATGTTTGAGAATGCATTATGCTTTAATTTTATTGTAAGGTTTGTAATTATTGGCCAAGTGGGGTCAAGAATGATTGTATTTAATTGTTGAATATTTTATTAATTAATAAATAAAAGATGAGACAACAACTTAAGGAGGCTGTTAAATGATTATCTACTGGCCACTTGGTGGAATAGGCTAGGTTGAGAGCAGATTGACACTTGGTAGTATCCTCAAACTACTTCTAGCTGTTGCAGGAAGCAACTTCCCTATTTTTGTGGTCATGTTCCCCAAGAAAGTGGAACAAGAGTAGTTGGCTCATTAAGTGAAGAACTGACGCAAAAGACCTAGGCATGCTTATAAACTACCCATCGAATTCAGTTGGGGTTGTTCAATTTTTACTTGTGAAATTTCTGTGAAATTTGTACACAAGAGGTTCGATGGAGGGGAAAGGCAGAAGTGTTAGAGTGTGAAAGTGCTGATATAATGAACTAGTGTAGCTATTTTGGTTCATTTCTTAGTGCTATAGGCATAAGTTTTGCTGCTGATTACTTTGAGGAGTTGCAGAGGTTTCTTAAACCATTCTCTCACCCAGTGATTTCAACCAGGTGGACCAATGGACAGGCTCGAGGGTCCTAAGCCTAGCTGCTAAGCTATCTTCAGGAATTTGGTTGGGTGGAAAGGGATCCTTAGCTTGTTGTCTCCTCTGCACTATTACCAGGTTCTAAATGTTATTTAATTTTCTCTATGCAAGCATAGTAACTGGACTGTATGAATTTAGGAGTTGATGTTTATGACTGACTCTTTTCTTTTTAAAACTTAGCTAGATAAATCTCTTATTGTTCAAAGATAAAATAAATTCTAGTCAAATATGTATTCGAATGATTTAATTAGGGTTTTTAATTATTTTGTTAAGAGAATCAAAGAAAACTCCTTGTTGTATTTTTCCACACCTCTGTAGAGGTAGTACTCTAGTACAGTAGGTAAATTTAAGTATGATGAATACATCAAGCTAAGGCTTGGATGAATCTGATCTTTTATCTTTTACTATTAATCTATGCTAGAAATGTTTAACAGAAAATTTTCCTCAACACTAGAAGTTTATGTTAACTCATATATCTGTTTAATTATAACCATAAAAGTACCTTAAAAAAATGTTTTACTAGAAACCATTATGCAATTTGTGTAACAGTGTTTGTTTAACACAGTAAAAGTAACTATCTTTAAAGTTTAACCTAATATATATACATATAACTATTAACTAATATAGAACAAGAAAAATAATGCAAATGGAGAAACATTAGACTATATAAACAATATAATGAAATTGTAGTAATATTTTAGGTATCACAAATGATAACTATGTTGATTGCAGTAACATTCCAAAAGCATCAAATATTAATTAATAAATAGTAAATAAAACAACAAATAATGCAGAATATAATATAAAATAAAAATACTAAACTGAATTTATACATAAACAGAGTAAAAGGGTTAAATTAAAGTCATTCCTAAAATCTTTTTACACAATCTTACTCAGGTCACAAAATCAAACCCTGTGACCAAGAAGAAACTGTTTCCTTTTGTTAATGCTTAAATACAAACATTTTATAATAAAAAAACCTTAAATATCCCGTTCACCTTAGTTATTTTTTATATATATAATAAATACTAATTAAGAATATAAAGAAATCTATGGTTTATCCCCATAACAGAGTGATCTTTTATAAAGATCCTTAATATATTTCAGGTACTTTTAAAAGCAATAAAAAACCTATAAAATATTACTACATAGATTTCAAATCTCAAAAAAAGAAACCGCATCATGAAAGAACCTGAAAGTCCAAATCTTTCTAAGATTTTTCTTAAATACAATTCAGTACCAATATCTTCTCTTTCCTCACAATGTTGAGTTTTTTTAGAACTAATAAAAAATAGTATGAGATCAAAAGACCTAAATTTTATCCTTTCCCCGCATCAAAATTTTATCACCAGTATTAAGCCATATGGATATTTTTAAAATAAATAAAAATAACCATTATTGCCAAGATTGCTAAACCCTACTTCCACGCTGAAACACTTTTACGCTTTTTCTTCCTTAAAACCTGCCACATCTAGCCGAAGGAAACCTCATGGTATGAACCGAGGCTTACCCAGTGAAGTATTATCTGTTGAAAGTCATGGTGAGCCCCCAACCCCAGTTTTCTCTCGGTGACTTTTCACCAGCACAAACAATAACAATTTCATTGTTTATCTCAAAAGAAAAACTCTTAAACGTTAAAAAAAAAAAAAAATTAAATTAAATTACAGTAAGGTTAAAAATGAATTCTTACCTTATTGTATAATTTCTTTTTTTTTACACCTTCAGTCGCTTTTAGACTTCACCAAACACCACTCACCCACGCTCAAATCTTCCCAAGGAAACCGCAGTTTCAAGCAACGAAAAGAAGAGCAACCTACAACCTACGTTTTTGGCACTAAGTTGAGGAGTAAAGAACTGTAAACACCACTGAAGAAACAAAGATGCCATTGACAGTGTTTACCCAGCCTCACCACGCTGTAAAGACTAAGCTCGGACCAAAGGAGGATTTTTCTACCACTCCAGAAAAAAAAAACTCAACCTTTGCTTCGGTTGCTTCGGAGGCCCAAAGGGCCTAGACCCTGTCGGCTCAACCCACCAAACAACGAGACAAAGGGAAGACAAGCGTGTCTTTAGGGTTTTGTAGATAAATTTTATAGTTAGGGTTACCACTTAAACCTCTACCTTTGAGCTCGTTCCACGTGGATTCCACTAGAAAATTAATCTTATGGGTTTCCTTATGAGCTTAGTATAGTCCAAGTGACAAGGAGTTAACCTGAAGAAATAAAGTTAAACCTTGTTTTATTATTCTATTTTCCTCCTTAGTTAAGAGATCGATTAAACTATGCATNATATATATATATATATATATATATATATATATATTTTTTTTTGAGTCTAATGTAGGTTTTGTTAGGCTAATTATAAAAACTGGAAATCACAGGTATGTTATGGTAGGCTCAAACATAAATAATTGAAAACATTTGTGCAATAGGGGTGAGCCTTTAAATGTGATTTTTTTTACTACATATATTCACATAACTTTCTTTTTTTATATATAAAAGAAATAAAACTATGTATTGAAGTTAACCATAAGTTTAAACAAAATAAGTTAGGTACAGTGTCATAACACTGTTTTTACATGTCATCCTTAGACTCTAAAAGATCAGAACCTAGGCTAACTTGTCTTCACAATTATAAAGTTTATGAAAAATAAAGAAGGTTTCGATACCTTCAGTAATCTAAAAGCTTCAAATTAAATAAGGGTTCTAGCATTTAATCTGTTGATCTAGATAAGTAATTTGTATATTGAACTGGGAGTATAGATCTTACCTATACAAGGACCTGTAAAAAGAACACCGGATGATTGATTTAGCTTCAATAAGCTAAGTAAGCCTCGAGCACAACCAAGAGCCCCTTCATTAAGACAAGAAGAACAAACTATTAAAGTCTTACTTAAACTAGGTTGGTTAAAACAGTCAAATTTGATACTCTCCTTTTGGACTCAGTAAACTCACACTGCAATGTTTTCTTTTATATCTGTTAGTAGTAGACTGACACTGAAATGTTATCTTCTATATTTCGTTAGTAATAAATGCATTGCACATATTTATGTTGGTGAATAAATTCATGTAGTATCAAGTCTTCATATATTTATGAATATTAACTGTAATGGTTAGTTGACATTACTTGGACGATGAATTAACATTTATTGACGTATGGAAAAATTTTAATTTTTTACGAATTTTTGGAGTGTTACATCGATAAGTTTTCCAAAAATGTCTTTCGAGCTTTGCATTTTCACGTATCATGCCATGATGAATTATGAATCACACCATTTCCAGGCAGGGGGTTGCTTATTGTGTTCCCTTTTGTATTTCTTATAGTACTTCTTGTGATGGTTTGGATTTGGTGGAGTCGATTAAGAAGGGCATCTTAATTTGTTGGAGTCGGCTGGTGACTTCTTGTAGGATGTTCAACCTATCAGTTTGATCCCAAAACATGTTTTTCCTTTTTGTTTAGCTTCAAGACTGCTGGCATAATAGAATGCATCCGTAAGCGTATTAATAGTCAAAAAATCCATTTCTTGTTGAATGTACAGGGATAATCCGTTGGCATACTTCAGGACAAGAAATTTCTCTTCTTCTTGGATGCCAATTCTAGCCATGAGTCAATAGAACTTGTCGATGTAGCTCTGCACAGACTGTTCTTTCCATTTCCTTAGTTTTTTCCGCTTCTTATACTGTTGTTCAATGTTCTTGGGTGGGTAGAACTCCTTTTAGACATACGCGGAAAATTTCTCCCACATGTCTATGGGGTATCCTTCTCATTCCATATTTGTCGATAGATTCTCCCACCAACAGTGCACGGAGGTTTACATATTTAAGGATGCAAGGGTGATCTTTTTCGCTTCAAAGAATTGATTCACGGAGTAGTAGGATTCAAGTTGTTGTACCCAATTATCGACAGATTTTGCGTCAATATTGCCTTCAATATTCGGTATGTCCAGATTCATTTGCACTTTGAAGGGGCTGATTTTATCGAAGTGGGGTCTTGTCAAGGATTCTCTAGATGTCGAAGCAAATTACATGAGAATCTCACTGAACTGGGTGAAAGTTTCGGTTTACTGGTGAGCCAGTGTTTTTTCTATGAGTTGTTATGTCTCGTCAGTTGCATGTATATTGTATGTTTATTTGGCCATCTTCTTTGAAGTTGAATGTAGTGTCTACATTTATTACGAGTGTGTTTGAACAGGAATATGTCAAGTAACTTCGATGGAAGTGTCTGCACAACTTAAGCTTTGAATCTGCTCTGATACCAATGATCTGGATTCCCAGGAGCACATCGGGGGACAACAGTTCGATTGAAGGAATCAAGAACTCTTATGGCAGAAGCTTATAAGAAATGAGCAAAGTAGGGAATACACTACATAGACAGAAAGTATACACAGACAAAATGCAAGAATTCAAACATATCTCTATTTATTCAATTACTATTGTATGATGCACACTACTCTCTTATATATTGATTAATTGTATCTTACAATAGTGTACATGATTATATAGAATGTTGAGATGCTTGGGTGAATACCCCTTACGTTTAGTTACAAAGAAGTTAGAACAATTCGAAAGTTCAACCGGTACAAATGACTGGAAGACAGAGAGGCAATCTGTTGTATTTGTGTCGAGATGCTGAAGTCGACACTACATGTGGATATGCAAAACCTGTCGAGGTTGTGTTGGGGTTCATTCTTGTCAAAGCCGATGTTGAACTTGTCGAAGGTCGAAAAACATGCAAACTTTTGGGTGGATCACTTTTATTGTAACCCCAAGGGAAAAAAACCTAAACATCCAAACACTTAACCCTAAGATATGAATCGTAAAAAGGTTTGCGGACCTCGAGGTGGTTAGTTGAGGTGTCAACTTCTTGGGGGCATAAATTTTTCATACAATCATTATTTATGGAGTTTGGTAGCTCATTTGAAAGGTCTAGATGAAAAGAACACAAATCGGATGTTAAAACATGTGTTTGGGTATGTCTAGATTATTGTGTTTCCAGAGAAACACCATTTAAGGCCTTAAAACGAACCCAAAAGTTTAATGTCCAAAAAAATGTAAAAACAGCCAAACTAGAAAAATTGATTTGAGCTAGTGGAATAGGTGGTTGGATCTCGATATCCATCTGAACCAGTATGCTGATCTAAAAAACTATAAAAAATTCCATGCTAGAAAATTTGTTTTTAGCTAGTGGAATAGGTGGGTGGCCATTGATAGCCATATAGATTAGTCCTTCCCTCTTAAGAAGCAATGGTCTCCATTGCGTCAAGTCCCTTATCATGTGGTAAATAGTGTACTAAGTTGAGCTCTTAGTGAGGCATTTGCTGAGGTGAAAAGGATGCCTTTACTTGGAATGCTAATAGGGATGTAATTGTTATTGATGGATGTGTTGGACCCATTCAACAATTTTGGTTGCCTCATTATCCTTGGTATGAACTGTTGTGGATGATTTGCTTTTGAAGGAGAACCTTTATTACATGGCCTTGCATTGTAGAGGTATCAATAGAGGTGAGGCAACAATGTCTTTTCACTTTTCTTGTTTATGTTGAGTAGAAGGACCATGTGCAATTTTTTTGGAAGCCTATGTGATCTGATGTTCACCTTCATAGGAAATTGTGAAGAGGGAAAATTTCCCAATGTGGTAGATGATCTTCTTGCGCTAATGGTTGAGGTCAAAGACACTGTGGTAGGTGCAAGTCTCTATAATATCCGATACATTTTTCCTCCCAAAATGACAATGAAACTACGACGTCGTGACCCATATGCAACACGATGCTTACACATATATGGCTTCCCTGAAATAACATCACAAACTTCAAGTGGGGACACATCACACAGTACCTCATATTTGAAAGAATTGATGTTGTATGGTAGACAATATAGATGACTAACATAGATACCTTGTTTTTGGATTAGCCAATTAATGGTGTATGGTTGTGGGTGTCATGGTGTGGGTAGCTTAAATCTCTTGATGACTTCTGTTGAGATCGGGTTCTTTTGGATGTCACTATTGAAAACAAAATGTTGGGCGATTCTCTTCACCCAAATTTGTGAGTGAAAGAGGTGCTCGTCTACCTCTAACCCTTCTAGTTCCTATGGTTAAATCTATGTGGTAGTGACGATGACATCGGGTTCTACACCAATGATCCACTTCCCTTATCTGCAGACTATGATGTTTGGTTTTGAATTGGAATCAGAGTCAGAATCAAAATTTGATTTTGAATTTTGTATTTCAACCACCAATGACTACTTTGAGCGACATTCATCAGTGTTGCACTAGGATATTTTGTCAAAACTCATTCCACTTTCTAGTGTCCTTCTTAACCTTCCCATTACCCTACTTGGATG
This sequence comes from Pseudotsuga menziesii, assembly GCA_001517045.1. Lineage (NCBI taxonomy): Eukaryota > Viridiplantae > Streptophyta > Pinopsida > Pinales > Pinaceae > Pseudotsuga > Pseudotsuga menziesii. Next base: position 564,424 of record LPNX010150377.1, on the reverse strand, counting down.
GGTTTCCTTGAGGTTGGTTATAATTACATTTTCCTTTCCACTGTCCTTCTTAACCTTCCCATTACCCTTCTTGACAGGTTTCCTTGAGGTTGGTTATCATTGTGTTATCCTTTTCTTTGTAACTCTTGGATGCATTTTCTATGCTTATGCTATGGCGGATTTGCAGGCCCGAAATCCATCTTCTTCTTGTGTCGAAATTTTTTCCATGTTTTGACAACATATAGATAAATTTCTCCCGATGAAGAGATGTCTAGGATCTTCCATCTCTATCTAGATGTATCGATATAGGCCACCTACTATATTTAGAACCAAGTTCCGCTCAGAGTATATAATACCTATCTTGGTGCGCAAGGTATGGAAGGTATTTGTGAAATCTATCACTATTTGGTCCCTCTCTTGATGCAGTGTGGTCCATATCATGTACTAGTCATCATAGTTTCTCACAAGGTAATATTGTTCCTTAATGACATTTATAAAAGAGGCCCAAGTGGGATTGGACACAAACATGCTAGACTCCTCTATTAATTTCTGTTCACAATAAGTTTCCCACCAATTTTTGACATGGGGGACAACCTTAAGGAGCGCAAAGGTGATATTTTCCCTGTAAAAAAACTGTGGATATAGAAATACCCTTCTAGCAGACTCAACCATTTATCTAGGGATTCAACATCAATTTGTCCTTCAAATAAAGGAATATCAAAGTTAACTTGTACCTTGAAGGGTGTGTCTCCTATGAAGTGATTGATTGATGATCCCTCCATTGTTGTTGGCATTTGTTGAAGGATTTGGGTGAAAATTTCCATCACCTCGTTCCTTTGTCATGCGAGGGCTTACTTGAGCATTAGCTTGATAGGATCTCCTGCTCCGTCTTCTCTCTTTTACTCAGCCATGGGAAGGTTTTTGGTTCATTGAGGTCATTCTTTCTCAATATCAACTAGTTCAAGACCCAACCGTCTATACCCCAAGCTCGTTGGGGACATGCATAGAGAAATAACAAAAATATAGGTTGCTCTGATACCATTGGTCCATATTTATGTGAGATTGGAATGAAAGAGCATATATATAACCACATACATAGATGTATTGTAAGGAAAATAGTGATACAACAAAATCAATTTCTATTAAATGAATGAAATAGAATAGACTTAGAATAGACTACATAATAATAAAAACTAGAATGGTGGTAGTTATATCTATGAGAAGAGATGTGGTGGCTATGCTCATTTGTGGCAACATGATTACAAAAGTAGGCTAAAGGGACTTTTTATCATAATCAATAGGGAAAAAACCTCTAAACATCCAAAAACTTAACCCTAGGAAATGAACCATAAAAAGGTTTGCGGGCCTCAAGGTGGTTAGTTGAGGTGTCAAATTCTTGGGGGCATAACTTTTGCATACAATCATTGTTTAGGGAGTTTGGTAGCTCATTGGAAAGGTATAGATAAGAAGAACACATAATGTACGTCTAGACATGTATTTGGATATGTATATATTATTGCATCACCAAAAAATACTTTTAAGGCCTTAAAATGACCCCAAAAGTTTTGGGTCTGAAAAACCGTAAAAACTACCGCACTGAAAAATTATTTTGAGCTAGTGGAATAGGTGGCTAGCTCTTGATATCCATCTAGGCTAGTCTGCTGGCCCAAAAACCCATAAAATTTGCTAATCTAGAAAAGTTGATTTGATCCAATGGAATAGGTGGGTGGCCACTGATACCCATCTAGATCACAGAACATAGTTATTTGACTTCCAAAGCTTGTTCCCCCTTATGGAGTATGTGAAGTATGTATTCTTGGTAAGCATCATCAAGTTGTCTTTGAATCAAGGAATTCTTGGAGAGTAAAAACTCGGCTAGAGCTTGTTCATAACAACATGTGTTCCTTGAACAAATGAGCATTAGTTGGTGTAAGGAATATATTGACCTTCATTCGTGACTTTTATAGGTATAGTTAGGTCTATTTATTGAAGAGAAATATTCGTGTATTTAAAAAATCCAAGGAATTTAGGGCATTAGATAAAAAGAAATGTGTTCGGCTTGTAAATTTTTTAATATCTAATAATGTAGGAGACTATGTAGGAAATTATTTTGATAGGTACTTGTCCTAGAATGGTATCTCTTGACAGAGATATGTACCTTACACACCTTATTAAAATGGCATTGATGAAATAAAGAAGCAATATTTGGTATAAACGGAATATTGTTTTCTTTAGACCAAAGGTTTGTCAACTAAGTTTCAAAAAAAAATCTTTACTGCCCAAACTATTTGTTAATGTTGTATGGTATGTGACTCCAATCAAGAAATGGAATCGAAGAAAACCCTTTGTTGGACATATTATAACATTTACATGCTTAATATGGGCTCACAAGTCACCTTTCATATTATCAAAGGAAGAAATTGGATGTGTATGCGAAGAGTCATGCATGTGTTACGATGGACCACTAAGAAGAGTCAAAGACCTGTATGTAGTTTTCCTTAACCATTAAACATAGAAAAAAATCCACTTATACAAAGATTATAAATGCAAAAAAAAACATGACTAAATGGATACTTTGGGCCAAGAAAGAGGGATGATGTTCAAAATTATGTGGACAATTGTAGATTTTTCCAACTTGCAAAAGGGCATAAAAAAAACATAGGCTTGTATACTCGACTTCCATTTCCCAACAAGCATTGGGATGTAATAAGTATGGATTTTGTACTTAGTTTACCAAAGACACAAAGAGGTAATGAATCAACTTTTGTAGTGGTTGATAGGTTTTCTAAAATGGCTCATTTTATTCCTTGTTTTAAAACTAGTGATGCCACACATATTGCTAACTTGTTATTTAAAGAAGTTGTGAGACTAGATGGACTTGGACTTCCATGGAATATTGTCTCATACAGGACACTAAATTTCGTGGAAATTTATGGAAGACTCTATGGAAAAATATTGGAACAAATTTGAATTACAGTTCAACTTGCCACCCACAAACAGATGGATAGACAAAAGTAGTCAATAGAAGTTTGGGAAATATCTTGAGAATATTAGTTGGAGAACACCCTAAGTAGTGGGATCATGTACTTTCTCACACATAGTTTGCATACAATGACTCTAAAAACAAAATTAAATGTCGGATTCCATTTCAAATTGTGTATGGAATGCATCCAAGGGGAATTTATGAACTCAAAAATTTAGGAAAGGCTGAGCAAAGGTGCACAGATGGAGAGGACTTTGCTATATCCATGCAAGAGGTTCATGATCAAGTGAAATAGAAGCTATAGGAAAGCATCCTCAAGTACAAGAGAAGGGCATACCTAAGGGAAATGGAACACAGTTTTGAAATTGGGGAGTTGGTCTTAGAACATCAGAGAAAGGAAATATTTCCAAAATGAGAATACAACAATTGAAGTTTAAAAAGATTGGACCTTGTAAAATCCTCATAAAGTTTTCTAATAATGCATAGGAAATTGAATTACCATAGAGACTTCGCATATCTCCAATTTTTAACATGTCATATTTGTACAAGTTCAATGCAAGGACAACAAAAGCACAAGAAGATGGAAACAATGAAATGGAACAACAAGTTCAATGCAAAAAACAAATACCAACATAGAAACCCTTACAACTAGAAAGGGTCTTGGATGACAAAGTGACAAAAAGGACTAGAGGCAATGAATACTTTGAATATTTGGTGAAATGGAAGGGCCATCCAATTGAGGATTCAACATGGATTCCTACCACATTGTTATAGAAAAAAGGCTATATTGTTGAAGACCGGATGGAAAGGAGTGCATGAACATATTTAATCTTGGGATCATGATGCAAGAGGACCATATATTTTCACATTTGTTGTTGATTTTTTAGAAGCATATTTTAGCCTAAGTCAAATCTAAATAATAGTGCTAGGTATAAATGTAACGATTGATGTTGTTCCAGGAATCATTGAAGTTTAGTTGGTGATCGAGATTGAGTTTTTTGAGATCTTCTATATTTAGTACATAAGATATTATTTTCCCATATTTGATAGGGTTGAATGGACTCTCTATATAGTTGATGTAATTGTAATGGAGGGGGATTTTCATGAATGAATTAAGAGGAGAGGGAAAGGTACTTTATCTATGTGTGTGTGTGTGCGTTTTTCTTCCAGTAAATTGTTGGTTTAGTTTATGGTTTCATGTTTATTGTATAATGAAATTCTCTATAAATATGGAAGTTATCTACTTCTATTTTTACTCTCCATAGTTGCGTAAGGAGTAACCGTTTGTGTGTCAATCCACAACTTGAAATTACATTTTGGTTTAAGGTTACATTTAATTGATCTATTCTCTGATCAATCAACACAAAAATAAAATATGTGTCGACCTAGAACCAAAAACCCATACATTTGATATTGCATAGTTAAAACGATGGAACCCTGCTTCATTCCGCTGAGGTTGAAGAATTGAGGATAGTTACATGTTTGATGGACCTAGAATCCTTCTAAAATTTTCTTTAGTATATTTCAAGTCCATCGTTGATTTGTTTTGGTCAAATCTAACTGACCATAATCATTTCACTATAGAATTTGGGTATTGACCCAAAGTTCTTTTAATGAACCTATAATTGTATTAATTCCACCCTTTTATCTATTTGGAATCCGTGGAGGTGAATGAAGGAATGGCAAAGATGATAACTCTGGCGACACTTCTAATTTAGTTGTGTCCTATCCGGGAGATAATATTCTAGTGAGAGAAAAGGGAGTATTGACATATGTCTACGTCATCCCAAAACAAAGATCGTATGCAAAATTTATGACCACAAGAGGTTGATTGTTCAACTAACCACTTTGGGGCCACAAAATTTATGATGGTTCATCTCGTAGGGTTAGGTTTTAGGATGTCTAGGTTTATTGCCCTCATGCTTATGATAATTAGGCCCTTTCAGCCTCATTTTTTATTCATATTGTTACAAATGAGTGCATTAGCCACGTCTCATCTAAGATATATAGCTACATCCATTCTAGCTTCTTTTATTTTATTGTTTGTTTTGTTTCATTCATTTTAATAGAATTTGAGTTTACCGTATCAATATGTTTCTTGCAATATATTTGTGTATGTGAATATATGTATTCTTTTTCATTTCATTCTCACATAAATCCATATCATTTAGTCAATGAATGTATGTGTCAGTGTTCTTTGAATAAGGCTCATTAGATAGTAGTGGATAGTTATCTAATGTAAAATGGTCTTCTTTATTAAGTAAGGCCCACTAGGTATTTGGTATTGATTGATGGTGAGACCACAAGTAGTTATGGTTTTGTTATTGGGAGCCTATTAAAAGAGATAGGAGGTCATCGATTTTTTTGTTGATTATTGTTGTATTGGGAGCTCTTCTCGCGTGAAATTTCACCCCACCTTACAAGGCAAGTGAACATAATTTTCTTTCTTTTGATTATCATAATACAAGTGTATACTTCACATTATTTAATTTCCATTGTCTATAGTATTTGCTTCTCTTTGACCAATTATCTCATTGAGAATCTAGGAAACAAAGATGGTTGTTTTTTAATAATAAAACATATTGTAACATATATTCCATCCATGGACTTCTGTCTCTGGTTTTTGGGTTCCTACAAGCTTCAAAGGCCTCTTTAAAATCCTCATCATCTTCATACAACTCCTTCATGAAAAAAACCCCAACACTTGGATATGATTCTCCTGCATTATCAAATCCCTTCTACTCAAAGCATCTACAGTTTATTGGCTTGGCCACTAATATGCTTCAACACAAAAGTAAAATTCCATAAATATTCAACCCATTTAATATGTTTTTTACTTAAGTTTGGTTGTTGCATTATATATTGTAAGGCACGATTATCTCAATACAAAACAAACTCCTTATACAATAAATAATCTCTCCATTTATTAAGTCCTTGAACTACAACATATAATTCTTAGTCATATGATGAATATTTCTTCCTTGCTTCATTTAATTTGTCGCTGAAATAAGCTATGGGCTTCTCCTTCTGGCTCAGAACTGCTCCTATAACTTCTCCACTAGCATCACACTTTACTTGAAAAGGATTTTGGAAGTTTGGAAAGACTAATATGGGTTTCTATGTTATCTTCTTCTTCAACAGCTAAAAGTTCCTTTAAGCTTCAACAATCCATTTAAATGGTTGTTTTTATTTTTTTATTGTCTCAATTATTGGAGCACTTATCTGCTAAAGTTTCTAATAAACTTCATATAGAAATTTGACAGCTCATGAAAACTTCTTACTTAAAAAATGTTCCTATGAGAAGGCCATTCTTGGATTTCTTTTACCTTCTCAGGATCCATTTTCTAGTCCTCCTTTAGAGATAACAAAACCCAAATAAACCAGTTCAGATTTCAAAAATGAACATTTCTTTAAGTTTATCAGCAATTTATCTTGCTACAACTTCCTCATGACATGGTTATGATGCCTCAAATGGTCTTCTTTAGTTTTATTGTATAGAATGTCATCTAAATAAACTATGACAAACTTCCTAATGAAATCTTTCAGAATTCATTCATCGATCTCATAAAAGTATTGGGTGCATTAGATAGTCCAAATGGCATTACTTCCCATTCATACAAGCCATCATTGGTCTCGAATGTAGTTTTCCACTCATACCTATACCTAATTGTGATCTTTTTTATCGCTATTGCTTTGTAAACATTCTCCAACCATGGTATTTCATTGTTATCAACACTGTTGGCACAAGAAGGGGACTGAGGCTTTCTATGATCAGCCCTTTATCTATCATCTCCTACACTTGTTTTCTTATTTCTTCATTTTCTCGAGGGGTCATTCTTTATGCATCCTTATTAGGTAAACTTGCTTTATGTATCATATCAATGTGATGGTTGATATTTCTTTAGGGTGGCAAATCATTTGGCAATTCATCCACAACAATGTCATCGTGTTCATTTAAACTACAGTGAATTTCAATGGGTAAATCAGTAATTTTAGTGGCTATAAACACTACTTTAGGTTTACAACTCAAAGAAAAATTTTCCTGATTATCCTCCACTTGTTCTAGAAATTATTTACCACTCAGCAACAAGGATTTTGGATCGTTGCTTTCAATTGTTCCTTCTTCTTGTAATGACACCAAAGTGTGATTTATTCCATCCTTCTGAAACTTGTAGATGTTCTTATTTCCCTCATGTATGTAATTACTATCATATTTTCATGGTCTACCCAATAATATGTGACATACATCCATTGGAATGACATCGTAAATAATATTGTATTTGTATCTTCCCAATTGCAAATCCACTTCACATTTTTCATTTATCAACAATTGATGACCCTTTTGAAGCCATGGCACCTTATAATGTGTTGGATGTTTTGTTGTCTTCATATTCAACTTCTCCACCATTTTTGTAGACACCAAGTTGTATGTACTTCCACTGTCAATCACTATCTTGCATCATTTTCCCTTGACCTTACATGTGGTTCTAAACAAGCCTTCCTTTTGGGTTGGTTCAACAATTTTCTTTTCAAACTTCATGAAGTATTTCTTCAACAATAGGGACTCACTTGTTTCAAAAACATTCTCAGTTTCTTGTACCTTCTCTTCCACTCCATATGTTGGAGAAACAACAACACTTATTTGAATTCTATCCATGTTCACTAGACATTTAAAGTATCTATGTCCAAGTTTTCATGACACTTGTAACATTTGAATTTTCTTCCTGTGCCTCTGCCTCTTCCTCTAGGAGATAATTTTCCTCCTCTATAATCACCTTCTAGCTATCCTTGATGACATGAGCCACTGTTGTATTCTTTATGTGATATTGGTTTTCCTTTTCCTTTGCCTAATTTTTGTCCTCTCCCTCTAAAAATCCATTTCCTTTTTTAGACTACTTCCTTACAATCTTGTCCTCTACTTTCAAGACAAGCTAGATAAGCTTCCTCTATTGTGTTTGGGGTCAACCTGCTAATTTCATATTGAATATCTAATCTCAAGAGTTCATGTATCTGGCTACCTTCTCTGTAGTGTCTTCCACATATCTTGCTCTTATGTTTACTCTATAAAATTCTTCAGTATATTCCTTTACATACATCAACCTCCGCGTAAGGTTTTTCATTTTCCTAAATAATGAAAACGAATAGTCTTGGGGCAAGAACTAACCTTTTAACTCTACAATCATTATGGTCCAATTCTTGATATTCTACTTGTTCTGCTTTCTCCTTTCTACCTTCACACTATCCCACCATAAAGAAACATGTCCTTTCAAGTTATTCACAACAAACTTCACCTTAAGTTTCATCTTCCATCTTCTTGTATTCAAAGAAATTTTCCATGTCATTAATCCAGTCAATAATCTCTCCAAGGTTCAAACTACCACTATAATTTGGTATATCATATTTGAATCTTGAGGTGGATCCTAAAACTTGTCTCAACATTCTAATATCAGTTGGTTCCTTAGCTACAGTTGTTGCTTCTCCCTAAGGGTCTTCATCCTCACTGACATCATCAGGATCCCCTCGTCTATCACCTTCTAATACATCTAGTGTTGCCTCCAAATGATGCATAGCTCTTATCATGTCAGTTTTTGCTACAATCGTTATTCCTCTTCAATCTCCACCAACTCTATTACCCATGTTTTGACACAAACGATCACTCTTATTCTTGAAATGATGTTTGTGTCCTGGTTCTGCTAATGGTTATGTTGTGCACAATTCTCCTATGATACAACCTGATGCATGAATATTTCAATCCTCCCTTTCCTCTCACTAGAATACTATCCCCCAAATAGACCACAACTAAATTAGCACCACCACCAAAGTTAACAGCTCCATCATTCATTCATTCACCTTTGTGGATTCCAAATAGATAAAAGGGCAGAATTATTACAATTACGGGTCCATCAATTTTTTTTTGGATCAATACCTAAATGCCATAGTGGAATGATTATGGTCTGTTAGATTTGACCAAAATAGATTGATGGTGGACTTGAAATATCATAAATCAAATTTTATAAGGATTTTGGGTCCATTAAACATGTAACCATGCTTAATTCTTCAACTTCAATAGAATGAAGCAAGGTTCCATTGTTTTAACTGTGCAGTATCAAATGTATGGGTTTTTGGCTCTGGGTCGAAACATATTTTATTTTCTTGTTGATTGATCATAGAATTGATCAATCAATTATAAGCTTAAACCAAAATGTAATTTCAAGTCATGGATTGACACACACATAATCACTCCTTACGTAGTTGTGGATAACAAAAATAAAAGCATATAACTTTCATATTTACAGAGAATTTCAATAGACAGTAAACATGAATACCTAAAATTGAATCAATAATTTCCTAGAAGAAAAACATACACACACAGAGAAAGTACCTTTCTCTATCCTCTTAATTCATTTATCAAAATCCCCCTCGATTATAATTAAATCAATTATATATAGAGTCTATCCAACCCTATCATACCTGAGAAAATAGGATCTTATCTTCTAATGATAGAGACTCTCAAAAAACTCAATCTCAGTCACCAACTAACCTTCAGTGATTCAAGGGTGTACTTGGCACAACAACCATTATTACTTTCATACCTAGCACTATTAGTTAGATCTGACTTAGGCTAAACTAGGCTTCTAAACAATCAACAACAAATATGAAAATAGATGACGCCCCTTGCATCAAGGGCGGTCAACAAACCATTGGAAAGATCTATCTGAGGAGTACAATAGTGGATTGGACCTAGACAATAGCCTTGTCTGGCCCAATGTGAACCCAAAAAAACAACGTTTGGGGCCTCAAAACAACCCCAAAAGTTTAGGACCCAAAAACAATAGAAAAATTCCTATAAAAATTGCCAAATTGGAAAAAAAATTGAGCCAGTGGAATAGGTGGGTGGCCACCTATATCCATATGAATCGATCCTCCCCCATTAGGAAGAAATGGTCTCTGTTGCATTAGTTCCCCCATCAAATGGGGTAACTTCTGTTGAACTTGACTCCTGGTGAGCCACTTGCCTTAGTGGAGTAGTTGTCCTGCTTTGACAACTTGATATAGTTGGATATTTTGATGGTGGGTTCCCTTAACCTATGTGTCCACGATTCAATCAATGGTTTCATGTTCCATGCATTCAAGGTTAATATTTTTAGGTGTAAAATACTATGCCACCTCTAATGGGTCCATCAATGGTGGAAAATATGGGTGAAGGAGCTCCACATTAAATACTAAGTGCAGACCAAGGAATGGAGGAATGCTTAATTTGAAGGTATTCTCACCCACTGCTTTGGTGATGGTGTATGACCCATATTGAAGTGGAGAAATCTTGGGATGGGTTCATGTGAGCCTCTCTTTCTGCAAATGCAACCAAACCTTATCATTATTGATGGAAGTACTCAGCCAATGCAGACAAAGGTTGTTTCCCTAGATTGAATAACTCAAATCTAGAACATAACACCTACATAATAAAGAACATTTCCCTATAATCAACTAGACTACTTGAATTTACTGCTCTCTTACCCTTTTGACAGGTTGTAAAGGTCTGAACCTTGTTGTGCTTGAGCTATGCAGAAATCCTACAATAGACACAAAAGAAACAAACCAAGTGAGAGTAACAAGATAATTTGTAATCCTATGTAAATGACCAAGGAAATAAACAATAAACAAAGCCTAAGAATAAGATACACAATGTTTATGGGAAAGAAACTATATTTGCATTAAAAAATAATGAAGGAGAGATCACAACCAAGCCTTGGTGTTGGGATCTCTTCTCAATGGGGTCTTGCCTCACGCTTCACCTTGCCTCCTAATCAGTCAAGAAAGTCTGAGATAATTTGGACAAAGTTTAGATGCTATCACACAATCTTCCTCCCTTTTCCCATGAGGGGTAAGCCACTATTTGAAGGATTCAAAGGATAGAGTAAGTTGAGGACTCCATGGAAGAGGTGGAGGGATCATCCCGAGGATAGGTAATCTCGAGTTCCACCTATCCTAATTCTTAGGGATTGGAGGCTCCACGAAGGCCATCTTCGAGAAGGCTCTCGAATATTCTATTTTTTTCCTTAATTAGTCAAGCACCACACTTTTTATGAGGAAGAAAGGCGATTCTAGGGGAGTACCACCTTTTGTTAACATGCAGCAGGCAGTGGCACCACTCTTTGCAGCTGTTCAAAGGGAGTTGTTGAGATGCGTACCATTGGTTGCATAATGGAAAAGTGTGGTGGTGTCTCAGAGTAAGGAATTACTCTTTCTCACTCATTTTCAACTTCAGTCTCTAGGGAATTTTAGGCAAACAATGAGATACCTATCTCATAACATGATGGTGATGATAATTAGGTGTAACAAAATTCCCCCCAAAGCATGAGGCTAGATGGAAAGGATACGAAAAATGCTTTGTAGGAATGGGTTATAACTTCGAGGAAAAGGTTCAAATTTCAGAACTCATCAACAACCAAGGTGATTTTGCAGTACATTTACACTTTGATACATATACAAATGACTCACAACATGGTTTTCGGCCAATACAATGAAGATCCATGTGAGATATAAAGAGTCATGACTACTAAAATACAATGAATATCCATGCGAAGAAGACTCAAATTTGGACATAGCTACCAGGCATACAATGTAGATCTATGTCATACAAACAAAAATCTGAGCAGAGCCATGAACAAACAAATGTGGATCCATGAAATGACTCATACAATACTCCATCGCAACCTGGGGAAAGCAATGAATGCTCAATGGACACCCAAGTTCTTTGTCTCATTCACAAAGTACGATTATATCCATGTGAATAAATGTGTTGAATTCGAACATGGTAGAAACCACTTGATTACCAGTCAATGATGAAAACCGTTAACAAGTGCGGGGGAGATCACCATTAATGTTAATGATTCCTAAGGTACTCCAGTACATTCCTTTGGGTGCGAATGGATGGACTGATTTCAAACACTCGATTGAATCTTTCGATCAAAGGCCAATGATGAAAGCCTATTGTCAAAAGCGAGCAAAACTGCCATTGAGGTATGCAAATCTCAAGGTAATGACTTGTTTCTAAGACTAATTCCTGAAAGATGTGCCGAAGTCGACAGGAATAGTCTCATCGAAGGTGGGTTATGATGAATCCCACATGAACAAAATGAAACTCAAAAAAAGTTCTGGAATTTAAGGATGAAGTAACCACAAGAATGACTCAAAGGTAATTAGCACAAAATAGAGGTAGGTTTGACTGCATAGGGCAAGTCTCAATATACAACTTTCCTTTGAACATTGGGAGGCACGATAAGAATATTTGGCACCATTGACTCAACGAGGTGGATTCCAGTACATAATGCGATGTTGGACGATGCATTCTTTGAAAAGACTCAAAGGAGTAACATAACTCTGTTGATATAATTGTAACTTCGGAATGTATTCACTTGTATTTCTTATGTATTGTACCCCGATGTTTATTTCGGGAAGTGTTTGTAATGTAATTGAGTCATTTCATGCCCCGATGTTCCGATCGGGAGTTTCTATAATGTAAACAAGTCATGTCAAGTCAATGTGGGTAACCCTCCTATTGTTCTAGGGTTAAAGTCCCCGCAGTTCTAAGGCCCTAGGGTTGTTAGACTCACCTAGTGAAGTTGGCCCTAGTGAGTCATTGTCAATTCAGGAATTAGTATAAATAGAGAGCGAGTCTCTCTATTTATCACACACTCACTCACACTCAGTTATAATGCATAGCTGAGGGAGAATAAGTTGTTGTGGCTAGAAAGAAAGAGGCTACTACTGTCGGGAGATCATCTTACTATTTTGGGTTTTACTTTTGGTGTTGATTCTATCTCTGAGGAAGTTGCGGGGTTTTATCCATTTATGGTTTCCCCGAGGAAAAACATTGTGTTCATTGTCTCTTATGTTTGATTGTTGTGCTTGTTATTCTTGCAGTTAAAGATCCTAATATAATGCTAGCTTAAATGTTAAAAATCTAACATGGTATCATATCTAACCTGAGAAGAAGACATTGTGCAGCTGCGGGAACTAGGGCTTCCTACTTTTTGGATCTCTCTCCACATATTTTTGAAAAAAGAAGGTTGGGCTAACTCTCATCCCTAGGGCACATCTTTCTGTCGAAACAGAATCTGATTCTGAGCTTTTTCAGTTTTGGACCAGACACTGTTGCCAGAAATTAGGGCTTTCCACAGAAGTGAAATTTTTGAGTGAGACCAGGCCTGGATTGATCTCCTCCTCAAAATAAAAGTTTAGAGATCAAGATCAAAGCCTTTGTTCAGACAGAACTCCGGGAAAGTCAAACCCTAATCTGCTCCTAAACCAGCACTGCAGAAATTCAGCTCCAAATCCAGATCCGACATCTTGACCTGGTAAGATCTAAATATTTTGTATTTCCATTTGAGGTTCTCAGTTAAGATGTCTCATCATACCAATCTTGATGAAAATCTTGAGGGAGATGATAAATTTTGAGGCTGGAAGTATAGGATCTCCCTGGTCCTGGAAGAAAATGAGTTGGACTCCTACATCAATGAGAAGGTTCCAGTTCCAGAGGAAGATGAGGCTAAGGCCTTCCATAAGAAGAAGTTGGTTATGACAAAGAGGATTATTGTTGATTCAATCAAGGATCACCTCATACCACAGGTGTCCTCCCTTAAGGCACCTAAAGCTATGTTTGATGCCCTAACCAAACTGTTTGAAGGGAAGAACATAAACCGGAAGATGACTATAAGGAACCATTTGAAGAATGTAAAGATCTAGAATGAGGAGACCATCCAGTCATACTTCACAAGGGTATCTCAGATCAAAGAACAACTTGAAGCAGTAGATGAAGAAGTGGAGAATGCAGAAATTGTGATGACAACCTTGAATGGTCTCCCTAGGTCATGGGATTCTTTCATCCAAGGAATCTGTGCTAGGAAGAAGCTAATCAAGTTCAGTAGGCTATGGGAAGAATGTTCACAAGAAGAAGCTCGAATAGCATCTCAAGAAGAAAAGATGGGAAGTGAATATCAAGCTCCCACAGTACACTCCAAGAAAGGCAGAAGGGAAAATAATCACCACCAAGGTAAGCATTCTCATCAGAAAGATAATTTTGTAAAAAGGGATCCATCCAAACTCAGATGTTATACATGTGATTAAAGAGGACACTGTGCTAGAAATTGTCCCATGAATAAGAGTGGATACAAGAAGAAGAAGAACTCCAAAAGAAGATATCATGCTCACACTGTCGAGGATGATGATCCTCCCAGGAAGAAAGTAAAACAAGAAAGTGAAGACTCTTCAAGTGATGAAGAATATGTTCTGATCTCCACTCTCACGGGAACTGTCACTCATGGAAGCAAATATTGTCTTATTGACAGTGGGGCTTCCAAACACATGACAGGATTCAAGGAATCTTTTGAGAAACTATCTGAACATAATTCACCCCATAATGTGAAACTTGGGGATGACTACCAATATCCCATAAAAGGTAGTGGTGAATCCTCCTACAAGCTAGTCTCTAGAAAGTCTATGAAAATGAAGGATGTCTTGTTTATACCCAGACTAACGAAGAATATTCTCTCCATATCGACACTGGATGCAAAAGGTATGAGGGTTACATTTGTAGATGGCCAAGAGGAAAGACTATTGACGATGCAATAGTAATTGGAGAACAAGAAGAAGGATTATACAAATTGAAGGGCCATCCAGAACAAGCTTTGGTCCATGACACAGTAGAGCCAAATGAACTTTGGCATAGAAGGCTTGCACATGTGCACTACAGAGCACTACCACTTGCAAGCAAAGTTGTTGAAGGTTTTCCAGAAATTCAAGCAAAACATGAAGGAGTCTGCAAAGGATGTGCGAAAGGAAAGAACACAAAGAAGACATTTCCAAGTAGCGAAAGCAAATCAAAAGGAATCTTGGAAATCATTCACTCCGATGTATGTGGTCCAATGTCATCCAGTTCTTTAAGCGGGTATGTATACTATGTTTCTTTTATTGATGATTTTTCTAGGAATACATGGATACACTTTATGAAGAACAAAGATGAATTTTTCAGCAAGTTCAAGGAATTCAAAGCCTTGATCAAGAACCACACAGAAAATAAGTTCAAGACCTTTCGATCAGATAATGGTGGAGAATTCACATCAAATGAATTCAAAGAGTTATGCAAATATTCAGGGATTAAGAGGGATTTATCCACTCCATATAATCCACAACAGAATGGGGTTGTAGAAAGGAAGAATAGAACGATCATGGAAGCTGCAAGAGAAATGCTTCATGATTAAGATCTTCCCATGCATCTATGGGCAGAAGCTACCAGAATAGCGGTGTATGTACAGAACCGTACTCCACACAAAGTACTCAAGAACAAGACACCTGAAGAAGTCTTTTTCGGCAAGAAACTAGAAGTCAGCCATCTTTGAATATTTGGCTGTCCAGTATACATACACATTCCAAAAGAAAAGAGGACAAAGTTAGATCCTTCAGGAAAGAAGGGTATATTTGTGGGATACTCTGAAAGCTCGAAGGCTTACAGAATATACTTCCCAGGATCCAAGAATATCGACATCAGCAGGGATGTAACATTTGACGAAGACTCATCTTACAAAAAATCCAGAAAGAGACTTGCTAATGATCCTGAAGAATCAGAAGCACCCAGAATTCATGACACAACCATGAATGAAGAAAATCAAGAAGAAGATTGAGAATTTGAAGAACCTCAAGAACATGTAGATCCACCTCAGGAGAAGAATCCTCATAAGAGGAAACCTACTTGGGTACAAGAAGTTATCCAAGGTGCGGAAAGATATGGGGTTCCAGAAGAGAATCACAGAGAAAGAAAGAGGACCAGGTCCTGCTCCGGGTATGTAGCTTTATTATGTGACTTTATCAATAAAGAACCTTCCAACTATGAAGAAGCTACAGAAAGGAAAGAATGGAAGGATGCTATGATCTAAGAGTATCAATCGATCATGAAGAATGATGTTTGGGATGTTGTCCCAAGACCAGAAGGGAAGTCTGGTGTAACTTCCAAATGGATCTACAAGATCAAGCATGTTGCAGATGGCAGCATAGAGAAATATAAATCAAGATTCGTGGCTCGTGGCTTCTCACATAAAGAAGGAATAGATTATGAAGAAACCTTTGCACCTGTATCTAAATACGCTTCCATTAGATCAGTGCTTGCTCTAGCTACAGTAATGAAATGGAAGATACACCAAATGGATGTCAAGACTACTTTCTTGAATGGAGTAGTGGAAGAGGAAGTGTATGTAGAGCAGCCACTCAGTTTTGAGACACATGACAGGGAGCCTCATGTGTGTATATTAAAGAAAGCCCTGTATGGTTTGAAACAGGCACCCAAGACATGGTACGGCAAAATTGATGGCTTTCTATCTAGTTTGGGATTTTACCAAAAGTAAAGCAGATTCCAACCTTTACTACAAGGTTCAATATGGTAACCCAGTGATACTCCTATTGTATGTAGATGATCTATTTGTAACATGTATGGATGGGTTGATTACTAATATGAAGAGGAAGCTTGCTGCCGAGTTCAAAATTAAGGACTTGGGTATGATGCATTATTTTCTAGGAATGGAGGTGTGGCAGAATGCGGATGGAATCTCCCTCGGACAAGGGAAGTATGTAGTAGAGATCCTGAAGAGGTTTGGGATGATGGACTGCAAGGCCATGACCACACCTATGGCATCGAACCTGAAGCTATTGAGTGATGCTTCATCAAAAGTGGTTGATGCTACGATGTATCGTCAGATGATTGGGTCCTTGATGTACTTGACGAACACGAGACCAGATATTTTCTTCACTGTGAACACCTTGATCCAGCTCTTGACAGATCTGAGACATGTTCACTTGATCCCTGAAAAGCATATTCTAAGGTACCTAAGGGGTACAATTGATTATGGGCTCAAGTATGAGGTGAATCAGAAGATTAACCTGGAGGATTATTTTGATTCAGATTGGGCAGGCAGTGCCATTGATAGGAAGAGCACTTTAGGGTGTTGCTTCAGTATGGGATCATGTGTGATCTCTTGGTTTAGCAGGAAGCAATCCTGTTTGGCATTGAGTACAGATGAAGCAGAGTATGTCACAGCTTGTTCAACTAGTTGTGAGGCAGTATGGCTGAGGAAGCTACTATCTGATTTATTTGATCTCAAGTTGGATGCTACTTGTATGTATTGTGACAACTAGAGTTGTGTGAAGTTGTCAGAGAACTCAGAGTTCCATGACAAGTCGAAGCATATCAAGATCAAGTATCATTATATCAGGGATATGGTGCAGAGGGGAGCAGTGAAGCTCCAGTATGTTGCGATGGACGAACAGATATCTGATGTGTTGACAAAGCCATTAGCCAAAGTGAAGTTTGAGTACTTCAGGGAGAAGCTTGGTGTTCTCCGGATCGAGGTTCCCTCCAAAGGGAAGTGATGAGTCCATTAGCCATTCTGACATGGTGAGAGGATTGGTTCCTTCCATGGTCAGATGTAAGGTCTGATCCATTCTGTCATGGTGAGAGGATTGGTTCCTTCCATGTCAGATGTGAGTGCTGATCCATTATGATGTGGCTATAGGATTGGTTCCTACATGATCATATATAAGTGCTCAATGCCATTCTTGGAATGGAGGCACCTGGTCAGTTACCAGGAAATATCAGTCTGGGACTGAGGGCCATTTTGATGTGACTGTAGGATTGGTTACTACATGATCAAATGTGAGTGTAGATCCATTCTGAGGTGATTGTAGGATTGGTTCCTAGAATGATCAGATATAAGTGCAGAGCCATTCTGAGGATATTGTAGGATTGGTTCCTACAATGGTCAGATGTAAGTGTAGAGCCCTTTTAGCATGGAGGATTGGTTCCTCACATGGTTCAATGTAATTGTTGGGCCTTTTTGACATTGGTTGTCAGATGTGAGTGCTGGGCCTTTCTGACAGGGTTGTGGGATGTGTTCCCAAATCGTCAGATGTGAGTGTTGGGCATGCCTTTCTAATGTGATTATAGGATTGGTGGGAGGGCCATTATGACTTATGGTCAGATATAAGTGCTGGAAAATACCTACATGGAGGCTAGGCCTACAACTAGTATGAAAAAGGGTTGGCTCCGTAGAACTTCCTATGACAAGAAGAATCAAGAGATAGCACCCGTGATGATGATCCAGAAGAGATGTTCCAGAACCAGAGATGATCCAGATCCAGTGATGATCCAGATCCAGATGAAGATGACTTGAAGATAAAGATGAATTGAAGATGATGAGGACTCGATGATGATCCAGATGATACAGAGAAGAAGACTTATGTTGATAAATTGTGTCGAGAGAATACCTTCCTAGTTAAGAGGGAGTGTTGATGTAATTGTAACTTCGAAATGTATTCAGTTGTATTTCTTATGTATTGTACCCCGACGTTTATTCCATGAAGTGTTTGTATTGTAATTGAGTCATGTCATGCCCTGATGTTCTAATTGGTAGTTTCTATAATGTAAACAAGTTATGTCAAGTCAATGTGGGTAACCCTCCTATTGTTCAAGGGTTAAATTCCCCACAATTTCGGGGCCCTAGGGTTGTTAGACTCACCTAGTGAAGTCGACCCTAGTGATTCATTGTCAAGTCGAGAATTAGTATAAATAGAGAGTGAGTCTCTCTATTTATCACACACTCACTCACACTCAGTTGTAGCGCATAGCTGAGGGAGAAGAAATTGTTGGGGATAGAAAGAAAGAGGCTGCTGCTGTCAAGAGATCATCTTATTGTTTTGGGTTTTAATTTTGGTGTCGATTCTATCTCTGAGGAAGTTGCGGGGTTTTCTCCATTTATGGTTTCCCCGAGCAAAAACACTGTGTTCATTTTCTCTTGTGTTTGATCGTTGTGCTTGTTATTCTCTCAGTTAAAGATCCTAATATAATGCTAGATTAAATGTTAAAAATCTAACAAACTCATGAAAGTGGATTGACTCAAAGACCCAATTGTTTGAATGAAATGTAGACATATGCCATGTTCAAAGGTGACTAGAAAGCTGCCATCGTTACAAATGAAACATAGTTTCCTTCCCTTAATATCCCCATCATGATCTATGAGTGCCTCTTTTCTTTTTTTTCACGAGTCAAAAGAGGGTAACAAACACTCATTGTAGCTTATCATTGGATAAGTCCATTCTCATATGTTTTTCGAAGCTGAGAAAGAAGGGGTTTGTTCCCAAAAAGGGTCTTTCAGTGTTTAGTTTAATGAGTCCAATAAAAGAAAACTCGATGTCCTTCATGTTTTGAGATTTTGAATGAGACTAAATAAGACTCCGAAAAGGTCATTTTTCGTAAACTTTGGCCTCTCAGGCTTGAAAAAGTATTAAATAATACGCTAGAGAACTCTTGATTTAGTGAACAACTAAAGTATACATTTTTTGTAAATAGTCAATCCGAACCAAAAAAAGGGGTAAACTACCGTCAGAAAGATGACCTTTCAAGTACTTTTACAAGAATGAAATTGACAAGTTCACTCGATGATAGTTTTATATTTTGAGAGTTCGAAAAGAGATTAAGAGAACTCCATTAGGGTTTATTTTTCATAAACAGTTTTAACGGGCCTAAAAAAGCAATAAAAGTAGACTCGAAAACTTAGTTCTAGGGTTTAACGATCACGACTAAAGTTTTAAAAATGCACTTGGAAGCTTTTTTTGTTTTGACTGAGAACAAAAAAGACAAAAAGAAAACTCGTCCATACCCATAAGCATCACTTCTATATGTCCTACAATTCTCAAAAGACTATTAGACACCAATTTGATAAAAAAAAAATAGGAAAAATATGACCATATTGTGGGTAAAAATAAAAATCCAAAAAGTTAAATGAAAGTGGTGAATAGTGAAAAATAGTTACCAGTTTCATTTTTACCCATCCTTGGTGATAAAAATCCCTTTTGGAGACCAAATTTGGAGTGCAATTTGTGAGAACTACGAGCGATAATTCGTCGAATCATTTGGACCAGGTATTTCCTATCCTCTTACCCTTCAATTTCATGGTTTCCATTTTTGTTTTAGTGTCATTTTTGGACTTTCTAGGTTCATTGTCTAAGGGTAAAATGTGCCTCCCCAACACCGCACTTTCCTCTTGTGGGAAAGGAGGTACTGCGCAACACCACACATTTCCTCAAAGGGGAACGCGGTGCCACCGCTCTGTCCGAAAGAACAAACTATGCTGGCATAGACCGCCCTAAAAATCTAAAAAATGGGGCCAAAAAAAGAATTTTAAAGGTTTGTAATTGATCAAAAATGGTTCTTAACACCTTTATTTGAGTGTTTGGCAGGGTGAAAGAGAAAAACTGGTTATGTGGAAGGAAAGAGAACATGATTTCGATGATATATGTGGGGTAAGCGACCATGGAATGGTTAGTGCACTTCGGGAGTGTGGGCTCCTGAAGTTTTTCCAGGTGCCCAGCATGAGGGCCCAAATCAAACTACTGGAGTACATAATCATGATGTGGGATCCTAAGCAGCAGTACTTCGAGGTGGGGGCACATATACTCATAGAGGATGTAGAAGACATTTACTTCCTTACAGGGCTTTCCAGGAGGGGAGAACCCATCTCACTGACTGGTCCACGAGGCGGGGATGTGACTACCTGAGGCCTTATTGATTAATACTTTTTTCCGGGCACTTAAATGAGCGAGAAGAAAATACCTGTCAAAGATGTGATGGATCTACCTTTGAGGATGATCTTCTTTACCATGCAGCGAGTATCAAGGAGACATGGGGCACACCAAGATTCCAGGGCCCATATCGTGTATGCCCTAGAAGTGATGGCACCTACCATGTTTAACTAGGTAGAAGCATTGTTGGTGGTATTCAAGGAGCAACTTACCAAACGTCGTCGAGGTGAGTTAAAGAAATTTGGATATGGGACCATTCTGGTATCCTTCTTCTTAATGAGATTCCCACTGTTGAGGCCTCAAGTGGACTTCAACGAACTCAAGGCACAAGATCCGCGTATGTTACGGTGGGTTGAGGTGATGGCCCGCCACGGTGGCAAGGGCCCTATAGTCAAGTATGGGGCATCGTTCTTCTAATGGTTAGATGACCATATTTTGATGATTGAGGACTATGCTCATGCGGGCACATACTTTTGTGGTGACATGGACTTAGCTCTTCCCAAGGACAAGCAGTGGAGTGATCTCGGTAATAAAGACACTATAATAAATGTTTTTATGTTATTTTATTATGATTTTTATTTTTTATGTGTGGTACAGAGACAAGTTTCCTACTACGTAGATATTGGGATGGTCAGGACAGGAGGATCTTCGCCTATTGACAGGTGAGCGAGGGCTAGATTCGTATGCCAGGAGGTCGATGAGGAGATGTAGGAGGTTGAGGAGAACATCTAGAGGCTAAAAATAGACATCCCTAACATATTAGTAGATGACCTCCCAAGGAGGTATCAGTGCCACACGACTGGTGTGTTGGGACGTTTCAGTCGCTTGCTACGTAGAGTGGCAAAAG
This sequence comes from Pseudotsuga menziesii, assembly GCA_001517045.1. Taxonomy (NCBI): domain Eukaryota; kingdom Viridiplantae; phylum Streptophyta; class Pinopsida; order Pinales; family Pinaceae; genus Pseudotsuga; species Pseudotsuga menziesii. Next base: position 542,990 of record LPNX010150377.1, on the reverse strand, counting down.
AGATCATGTGCTACTATGAGCATCACTAGGTTTTAGGAGGATATGTACACTAAAATCCATGAGCTTCATTTTTTTGTTATCCTATTGTACTGAAATATAGCACGCTTCATATTAGGTCTTGGGACCACATTTTTGTATCAAAATTTTATATATATACAGACTTCTTTTTGCGACCTATGGAAATTTTGTAATGGAATGTAATTTACATGGATCTTATCTTTTACACTGTTTATTTACAATTTCTCATGTTATTTTCACACATCAAAATGTCAAGAATGGGCAATATGCCAATCTAGCATGTAATTATCAAGTGAGTCAACAATTGAATTACAAGATCTTCGAACATGTTGATAGGTAATAGACTCAAATGATCGTTCAAGGAGGCATACTCTTCAAAAGAGACGAAGGAGTACAAGGTTGTGGATGGTGTAGATGTGGTTCAACTAGGAAACCACTAATTGAGAGTCCAAATAGACAACCATGTGATAAACATCATTAGCAGAAGCTTCAGTCAACAACCCTATCACTAAATGATATTCAACGATATTGTCGATAGCGGGACCTAGGAAAACTCCCCCTAAACAACCTAGGTCAGGGTATTTAGAATATAGTACCCAGGTTGCTGAAGCAATATTTTGGGTATAGCGGTTGGCGCCATCCGAAAAACCATAATAATGAGTCATCTGTAGAGTGAAAACATAACATGATATAAGTAGTGACGGATAAGATTCCAAAACCACACCAAAAGTCAAATATACACAAATGTACGAGGTACCAATGTAAATTCTCTTACACATGGTACCTTTTCAGGAAAAGCCCATTGCGAGGCTTCTCGAAAGGTATTCCATCGTAATCCACTAGCTCATAGGCCCCTTTCTCTAAGACTTTACTTACGACATAGGGACTGTACCACATCAATTCCAATTTCCCTTCCCCTAATTTGTCATGTTTCTGATCATATGTCAGAACAAGATCTCATTCGTTAAAGGCACGAGGTTGAACTAACTTATCATACTTAGCCTTGATATGTTTCTTATGTGAGTCATTAGCTAAAGAAGCATCTCATCATGTTTCATCAAGGTTTGTGAGATACATGAAATGTTCTTCCTTGGTCGAGGTATAAGGAAAAAGCTCAACAACTAGTTTTAATGATGAAATTTCACATTCAATAGGTAAAACAACCTTCGGCCCATAGACTAATTAAAAATTTGTGAAATCGATTGTTGGTTTTACAGAGGTTATGTAGGCCCATAGTGTTGAGAACAGAGTTAAGTGCCAATTTTATTTGTGTTCCCTCGCCATCCCGCGAAGCATAGTTTTTAGAACTTTGTTAATGGCTTCGACTTGTCCATTAGCTTTTGGATAGCAAGGAGTTGAGTTGTCATGATGGAAACCCAAATTAACGAGTCAGCTTGGTCATCATCTTATTACAAAAATGAGATCTATGATCAGTAATTATTGTTAAAGTACTGTAACTTCAAAAGATATTCGATATGTATTGATTGTATTCCTCCTTCAGGAGATGCGTTTGTTCATGTAATATTCATTGAAAGAATCAATGTAAACCTACGGATGTAAGTCAGGTACTCAATAGTACCCAAGTGTAATTATAATAAATATTATTTTTGGTTTCTTAATAGATAAGTCGGCCCTGTCAGTTAGACAAGTCAACCCTGCTAGGTTCTAGGTCAAGTCAAGAGACAAATATAAATAGGGAGGCACTCCCCTTCATTTATACACACTCACTCAAGCAAGTTTGCAAGAGAGAGAAGAACAAGTGCACCAGGAAGAAGAGAGAAGCAGTTGTCTTGGGTTTTACACTGCTTTGGTTTAGTTCTATACTAAGGAATTCTTGTGGGGTTTTTTCCCTTGTGGTTTCCCTGAGGAAAATCTTTGTGTTCTTTGTGTTACTGTGCTTGGTGTTCTTTCAGTGATCCTACTATTGAAAAAAAAATTAAGATATCATCTAAGCAATTAATATAACTTAACATGGTATCATAGCCACCCTAAAAGAAAACACTACACATATCGTGTTTGTTATTCCGAACAAATCCTTTGACAAATCAACTAGACAAGAGGGCTCACTCAACTCGCCCTAGAAGCGTGCATATTTCTATGGAAATAGAACTGAATTCCAAGAAGTTTCAATTTTTGACCAGACACTATTGTCAAGAACAACTAGGGCTTCAGTTTTGCTAAGACTCCATCATCAATCTCAGGAAAAGAAAGATACATTCTAGCTCGCCCCAAGAAGGTGCATATTTTCCATCACTCGGCCCTACCAGTGATCTCAACTGGAAAATTAGGGTTTTGTCATCTAACCCTAGGTCATCCCGAAGAAGGTCAATGAAAAGTTGTACTCATCAAGTAAGTATAACTTCCTCTAGCTCCATTTGCAGTTTTCATTATGTTAAAAGATGACAAAGAGTACCAAGCTAGATGAGAATCTTGAGGGTGTTGAAAATTTCAGAGCATGGAAGTATTAGATCATGCTCGTCCTATAAGAGAATGATCTAGAAGGATTTATAAAGGAGGAAGCTGCAAAACCAAAAGAAGATGAAGCAAAAACCAAATATAAGAAGGATATGATCAAGGCTAAGAGGATTATAGTTGAATCCATCAAAGATAACTTGATTCCTCAAGTACCCTAAAGGAGGACACCGAAGGAAATGTTCGATGCTCTATCCAGCTTATTTGAAGGAAGAAATATGAATAGAAATATGACCCTAAGGAATCACCTAAAAAGTGTGAAGGCTCAAAAGTCAGAAACCATGCAATGATATTTCACAAGATTAGCTCAAATCAAGGAGCGGTTGGAAGCTAATAGTGATATGGTTGAAAAAGCATAAATTGTAATGACCACCTTGAATGGTCTTCCAAGATATTGGGAATCCTTTATTCGAGGAATATGTTCAAGAAGAATATTGACCAAGTTCCAGCATTTATGGGAAGAATGTGTTCAAGATGAAGAAATAATAGCATCCATAGAGGAGAAGCTAAATGAAAATGAGGATCGAGCTTTGGTAGTCCATACCAAAGGCAAGAACAAGAGAAAGAGTTATGACCATCCTCCTAGAAAGACTCAAGGGCTTAAGAAGTCCAAGAAAGACTTCTCAAATTATGAATGCTTCACTTGTCATAATATGGGACACATTGCTATAAATTTTCCCATGATGGCAAAACAAGTCAAGAAGAACAAAATATTTCAGGCCCATGTTGTTGAAGACAATGATCAAGAAGATGAGGAAAAAGATAAGGAAAATGAAGATTCATGTGAAAAATATGTATTGATCTCTTCACTCACATGTTCAGTCTCACTAGGGAATGACACCTGGCTAGTAGATAATGGTGCCTCCATGCACATGGCAGGTTACAAGGACTCACTCTCATGTCTTGTACAAAAGGAGTCATCATGCAAACTAATGCTTAGAGATGATTACCAATATCCCATCAAAGGAATGGGAGAAGCCTCCTATAAGTTGGACTCTGGAAAGTCCATGAAGATGAAGGATGTCTTGTATGTCCCAGGACTAAAGAAGAACTTTCTATCTCAACCTTAGATAAGAAATGGTTCAGAGTTTCTTTTTTGGATGGAGAAGTCCTCATGTGGACAAAAGGAAAAACTATAGATGATGCAATAGTGATTGGAGTTGAAGAAGGAGGACTCTACATATTAAAGGGACATCTAGACTCAGTGTTGATGACTAGTATGATAATGCCATGTGAGATATGGCACAAAATACTTGCCCATATAAATTACAAATCATTTCCAATTGTGAGCAGGGTTGTGACAAGTTTAACATAGATTCAGATAAATCATGGAGTGTGCAAAGGATGTGCACAAGGAAAGAATACTAAGAACCCTTATTCAAACAGTGAAAGCAAAGAAAAAGGGATCTTAGACATTATTCATTTAGATATATGAGGGTCAATGCAAACTACTTCATTAAGTGGGTATGTTTAGGGACGTGACAGCATGGTATCAGAGCTCTGGGTTGCAGCAATGGGCCTCTATGGGCCAAGGAGGAACAACTGACAGAGGTTGTATTTCATTCTACCCAGTAGAAGTCATGATATGAATGACTGTAAAATTGAGAAAATTTGGCTAAGTATGGAACAGTCGGGCCACTAGCGGAAAGACTCCCGCCGTTGCGGAAGGGTTAGAAGTCTTCTATTCGTCGTTTTGGAAGCGGAAGCATTAAGGCTTCCGATCCAGAAAGACCGTCGACGTCCCAAAAGTTGAAATTTCTCCAAGTAAGAGCGGACGTCGAAAGGATTCGGACTTTGGGGAGTCACTGTTGTGGAAGCCAAATTCATTTGGCTCCCGATCCAAGAGTCAGCCAACGCCCGATGTTAAAGATTGTTCTCCGTAAGTCCCAATCGGAAGGATTCGAACTTTGGTGAGCCGCCGTTGCGGAAGTCAAAGCCATTTGGCTTCCGATGTGAAATTCCGCCGACGTCCGATGTAAGTGCCAAATAGGAAGGATTCGGACTTTGGCGAGCCGTCGTTGCGGAAGTCAAAGCCATTTGGCTTCTGATGTGAAAGTCCACTGACATCCGACGTAAGTGCCAAATCGGAAGAGAAAGTGTTCTGGGAGCCAATTTGGCGGAAGGAGGAATGGAAGAGGAGCCGATTCGGCGGAAGGAGGAATGGAAGAGGAGCCAATTTGGCAGAAGGAAGAATGGAAGAGGAGCCGATTCGGCGGAAGGAAGAATGGAAGAGGAGCCGATTCTGCAGAAGGAAGAATGCTTCCGACTTCCGATGTGGAGATGCTTCCGATAGCCGATGTGGAAAGGCATCCGACAGCCGATTTCAACTGTTTCAGAGGGATTTTTCAGCTGTTTTTCAGGGGAATTTTCAGGGTTGAAATAGAGAAATTGGCAGCAATCTAATGCGCCAGATTGTGCGAAAACACAAGGGGGCAAGCCCCCTTGACCCCCGTCGTCCCCTTCAGACAGTCATTCCTTGAGGAAGAAAATATGTTGGGAAAATTTGTTATTTTATGATTATTCCAAGAGAAGGTAAGTAATGTTGATTTGTATCAATGTATGCATCTAACGTTTGTGTTATTAACACATTTGCAGAGTCATAGTCACCTTCCAGGGCAATATTCCAGGTAGTGCAGTTGGGTAAGTAAGGGGTGGTTCAGTATGAGAACCCATGATGGGTATGATGCTCGGGATTCCTATGAGCATGCCCGAGATGCCATGGGAGAAAATGTCCGTAATAGAAATGATGACATAGAGTCAAATGGAAGGAGATTCCAAGAGACCCCGTCAGATGTTGCAACTACCATGAGAAGCTTGATTAAAGCCCAGGAAGAGCAGCATCAGTTGAATGCTGCCATGTTATAGAGTTTGACAGACTTGCAAAGAAAGATAGACTCTGGATGAGGTACAGCAAGACCAGAAGGCAGTAAGAGTAGTACTAGGAGAAGGAGAAGGACTTCTAGTGGGTCATCTGATTCAAAAGAATCCAGCGGGGATTCAAGTTCTTCTTCTCATAAAAGAAAAAGAAGGAGACACCATAGGGATCGCTCTCGTGATGAATTTAAGAAAGCTAAACCTCCTATGTTTGATGGTGAAGTAAAGACTGGACAGGAAGCTGAAGCTTGGCTTCTTGGTATTAAGAAGTACTTTCAAGTGCATGATTATTCAGGAAACATGAAGGCAAGAATTGCCATATTCAATATGAATGGAAGGGCATCCATTTGGTGGGAACACTTCAAGCAAGTGAAGAGGATCAGTGAAAGGAGACTTAAGTGGAAGCAGTTCAAGAAGTATTTCAAGCAGAAATACCTCTCTGACAGGTATTATGATGACAAGATTAAGGAGTTCCATGAGTTGAGGTTGGGACAGCAGACCATGGAAGAGTATGCAAATAAGTTTTTGGAGCTGTTGAGGTATGTCCGGTACATCATAGATGAAAAAGTGAAGGTCCAGCATTTTCTGAGTGGATTACCTCAGTCTTACAAAGATCGAATTGAGTTTTATGAACCTAGAACTCTGGAAGAAGCAATAAGAAAGGCTAAGTATTGCTATGAGCAAAGCAAGGGTAAGTCAGATTACCATAAGGCATGGAAGGACAAGAAGAACGAGAAGTTTGACCAAAGGAAGAAAGGTTTCAAACCTTCTAACTTCAGGAATCAGCAGAAGCAGCCATCCCAAGCTGCGAGTAAGCCAGTTGGAGTGACCGGAGAAAAGCCTAAGGATCCACAACAGAATAGAGGGCCGCTTCAATGTTGGAAATGTGGAGGACCCCACATGCGCAGAAATTTTCCACTTGAGAATGAGAGTGCAAGGCCAGCTTATAATGTCCAAGAAGCAGAAATAGTGGGTCAAGTAGCAAGGGTAGTTCCTAGGATCTATGCAGCACTGGAGGACCGCCAAGCAAATCACCAGTCAGCTGTGGTTGAAGTAGCAGGTAAGATTGCTGAGCAATCTGTTTCTATTTTGATTGACCCTGGTTCTACGCACAGTTACATTACTCCTAGAGTAGTGGAAATTTGTGCTTTTAAGAAAATGAAGCATAGGAAGTCTTGGTTAGTTCAACTAGCCACTGGAACTAAGAGAAAGGTCAGTGAAGGGGTAGAGAAATGTCCATTGGTCATGGATGGATTGGTCACTTATGTAGATCTGAATGTTCTACCGCTTGGTTCCTATGATGTTCTCATTGGAATGGATTGGTTAGAAGCTCACAGGGTGAAGCTTGACTGTTACAATAAGACTTTCGAATGCATGACTAAAGAAGGGAACCTAGTAGTTGTGAAGGGTATTCCAAAGGTGATTTCAGTAAGGCAGGTTTTAGTTATGTAGTTAAAAAATTTCTGTAGGAAGGGTTTCCAGTTGTATGCAGCTCAGATTTTGAAGGAAATGAGAGATGAAACTCCAAGGTTGGAGGACTACCGGGTATTACAGGAATTCGGGGATGTGTTTCCTGATGAGATTCCAGGGCTTCCTCCAAAGAGGGACATTGACTTCACAATTGAACTTGTGCCAGGAGCGGCACCAGTGTCCAAGGCACCCTACAGGATGAGTACCCCGGAGATGTTAGAATTGAAGATGCAACTGCAAGAGTTGTTGGACAAGAAGTACATTCGCCCGAGTGTGTCTGCTTGGGGAGCACCAGTTCTATTTGTAAAGAAGAAAGATGGTACGCTCAGGTTATGTATTGACTACAGGCAGTTGAACAAGGTTACCGTGAAGAATAAATATCCTTTGCCTAGGATTGATGACCTCTTTGATCAAATGAGAGGAGCAAAGGTATTTTCTAAGATTGACTTGAGGTCTGGTTACCATCAGGTGAGGATCAAGGATGAAGACATTCATAAGACAGCCTTCAGGACAAGGTATGGGAATTATGAGTTTGTAGTGGTACCATTTGGTCTCACGAATGCGCCCGCTACATTTATGTGCCTTATGAATAGTGTTTTCAGCAAGTATTTGGACAAGTTTGTTCTTGTCTTCCTTGATGACATTCTTGTTTATTCTAAGAATGAGGAAGAACATGAAGAGCATTTGAGATTGACATTGAGTTTGCTCAGGGAGCATCAGTTGTATGCAAAACTAAGCAAGTGTGACTTCTATAGAGATAGAATTCAGTACTTGGGCCACATTATCTCAGAAGAGGGTATATCTGTGGACCCTGAAAAAATTGAAGCCATTATGAATTGGCCTACTCCAAGAAATGTGACAGATGTAAGATCTTTCATGGGACTTGCAGGATACTATAGGAGATTCATTGAGGGATTCTCCAAAGTTGCACATGCCATCACTTCTTTGCAAAAGAAGGGGATGAAGTTCGAATGGACATCGAGGTGTGAAGAAAGCTTTCAGCGGTTGAAAACTCTTCTCACCAGTGCACCAGTATTGAAGGTTACAGATCCAGAGAAATATTTTGTGGTATGTACCGATGCATGTGGACAAGGGCTTGGAGGAGTCCTTATGCAAGACAACCACGTGATATGTTATGAGTCGAGAAAGTTGAAGGAGCATGAGAAGAACTATGCTACTCATGACCTAGATCTTGCAGCCATAGTGCATGCTCTCAAGATGTGGAGACATTTCTTGATGGGTAGGAGATTTGAGCTCAGAACAGACCATTGTGGTTTGAGGTATCTGTTTGATCAGCCTACGTTGAATGCTAGGCAAGCAAGATGGCTGGAATTTTTATGCGAGTTTGATTTCGAGATCAAACACATAAAGGGAAAGGAAAATAAGGTAGTTGATGCACTCAGTAGGAAAATGCAAGAAATGAATGTGGCATCTCTTAGTCTTTGCCAATCAGATTTGAGGCAGCAGATTGTTAATCATGTTGCTGGAGATGAGTTGTATGAGCAGGTAAAAGACAAATTGCAGCAAGAAGGTCTTGAGAAGAGGTACGAGGGATATAAATTGGAAGAAGATGGAATTCTCACTTATAAAAATAGAATTTATATTCCAGATGTAGCAGATTTGAGGAGAGTTGTTATGGATGAAATCCATCAAGCTCCGTATTCTGGTCACCCAGGATATCAGAAGACAATTGCTACAGCTAGAAAGCAGTACTTTTGGCCAGGAATGAAAAAGGATATGGCTGAATACATTTCAAGGTGTATGAAATGTCAACAGGTAAAGGTTGAGCATCAACATCCAACAGGTTTGTTGCATCCTATGCCAGTTCCAGAATGGAAATGGGAAGTTATTTCCATGGATTTTATTACAGGGTTGCCGATGACTTGGAGACAACATGATTCTATCATGGTTGTGGTAGACAAGTTGACTAAGGCAGCACATTTTATACCAATTAAGTCTACATATGAGGCTGGTGACATTGCAAAGATCTTCATGAAGGAGATATTCAAATTGCATGGATTGCCAAAGGCAATAGTCTCTGACCGAGATGTCAAGTTCACTTCCAACTTTTGGAAGGGGTTGTTTGCGGATTTGGGTACAAAGCTAAACTTCAGCACTGCATACCATCCTCAGACAGATGGTCAGACAGAGAGAGTTAATCAGGTGCTTGAAGACATGCTTCGCATGTACGTAATGGACAAACCAACCAAGTGGGAAGGTTACTTACACTTGGTAGAGTTTGCTTATAACAATGGGCATCAGGCATCCTTGGGGATGAGTCCATATGAAGCTTTGTATGGAAGAAGGTGTAGGACACCTGTGACTTGGGATAATCCAGTGAACCGGATTGTGCTTGGACCATAATTGCTCAAGGAAATGGAGCAAGAGGTTGTAAAGATCATGCAGAAGCTGAAAGCAACACAGGACGGACAGAAAAGCTATGCGGATAAGCATAGGGTGAACAGGGAGTTCAATGTTGGGGATCATGTTTACCTCAGAGTGAGAGCAAGGAAGAGTTCCTTGAAGCTTGGAAGTTGTGCCAAGTTGTCCCCGAGATACTGTGGGCCGTTTGAAGTGCTTGAAAGAATAGGGCCAGTTGCATATAGACTTGCATTGCCTGCTAGCACTAGAGCTCATAATGTTTTTCATGTTTCTTTGCTTAAAATATATGTACATGATCCTAACCATGTGATAAATTGGGATGTGATTCAGGTGGAACCCGAGGGAGAGTTTCGAATAGAGCCAATGCGCATCCTCAACAGGAAGGTCACAATGCTCCGGAACCGAGCCATAGGGCAGGTAAAGGTGCAATGGGAGCACTTCGGACCTGAAGAGGCTACATGGGAGCTGGAAGATGCCATGCGATTGGCACACCCATTTTTGTTCAATTCTGTGGAACACTGAGGCGATACCAGTGTAGCATTTTTGTTCAATTTTGTAAAGCACTAAGGACAGTGCTATTGAAGGGGGAGGGGAATGTAATGTCCCGGTTTTGACCCCGATACATTAGATGTATATGATGTGTATATTGTAAATGATCATGGTGTGGAGTTAAAGGCCAAATCCCCACCATTGATCGGTTATGCTATGTTTTGGATTTAAATTTGTCACCGATGGTATATCGGGGCATGAGGCATATATTATGTTGGTCATCATGTAAATATGCATCTATAATTAAAATGAACACAACCAGCTACGGTCGCGGCAACTAAATTGAATGGGGCGTGATTTTCCCAAGGATAAGGATGTGGGGGGGGAATTTGTCAAACCTTGAGCCAAAAGGGGGAAAAACCCATGTGTCATCTTCCTTTGTTTTATTCCAACCACCTTCATTTAATAATTTCTGCTGGAAGCTGAGAAAAGTTATGGTAGTTAATTGTTTTAGGAGTGGGGTGGCAGGACTGTTAGTCCATGCCTCCACGCACACTCCACCCAGCAGTTGACTTCGGAATGGCAAGGGGGAAGCCTTCACGCACTCTTCACTCACGCAGGCAATGCTACTCTTCCCACGATTTTGTTGTTTTCTCCTCACGCACAGGCTCTTGGCATTTTTTTGGTCTCACATAGACATTTTCTTGGCTCCACGAGTTTGCTGAACACTCACGCACGCCCAATTTCACGTCCTTTCTGCGCTCTGTTCGTTTTCCACCATTTCTAGTCCGTTATTTCTTTCCACGCACAGGAATCTTCCTGGTTTTTTTTTACCCATGCCATTTCCTCCACAGATTTGTGAATGAGGTGGCTGAATCCTTTCCCCATGGGTCGAATTTGAGGGTTCTGCGTTGATTGTTACTCACACCCAGGCCGGGAGTTTGTAAATTCATTTCCAGTGTGGTCTGTGTGAGTCTTCCCGTGCCTTAATTGCCTTGAATGGACTGTTGATTTTCCCCTGCTGTAAGTGTGTTGCTGCTGCGTTTGGGAATTTGTTGTAGATGGGTTGAAGTCATTTTTCCCTGGTTTAAGCTGTGATAGCTAATGGATTGCATACGTGCAATGGTTGGCCTTTGGACTATGAGAGGAGCAGGGATGTTGGCTTAGTTTTGCTTGATAAACCTGGTGGCTGGAACCACACAGACAGAGCTAGAGGGCTGGCCTTCTTCTCCATCACCCCTGAATAGCACTGGAAGCGAATGCAGGGCCTGAGGGACTGTGTAGCAGAGAAGGGACTGATTCCTTGTGTTGGGTGTGTTTGGGTGTCTTAGAGGTCAGGCTAGTTCTGGTGTAGGTGTTCTTGGCTCTGTAATGAGCTCACCAGCTTAGCAATTTGCCTTCCCCATCTCCTTAATGGCCTGATAAACCCAATTGTGTTGGCTTGGCTGTGTTTTGGTATATCCCTGGCTATGTGTAAGCCTGCTAGTTCCCTTATTCCTTGGAGAATCATGCCCAGCTCAGGGGTGGTAGCGCTGCTGAGAGATTAAGGAGCACCCTGGCCTATGGTTGGGTGGAACGTTGCAGCGACGTAGCTGGTTGCGGAGCAAAGCTTTCATAAGATAAGTGATCTTGTGTATTTTACCTCTGCAATTCTATATTTACTGTTAATTAAAATGAAATGAACATGTTGAATGAATGCTTGCTTAAATGATGATGTTTTCGCTGTGTGTGATAGATGTTTGCATCTGTGCATGATAAATGTTCATGTGTGTATGTTTAAGCATTCTGTTTTAGCAATTTGTGAATGCACATGTTCATGGGGCTCTTAGCCCGGTCTGATAAAGCTTGAAGTCGCGTCCTCTTCGCCGGTCGGAGGCATGGGGACATGACAACATTACAACATGATTAGCTTGTAGCGAAACAATATGGCTTCACAAGATGTTGACAGGATTATTTGATGGATAAATAGATGTTACCAATATCCTTTGTGATAATCAGCGTTGTATTAAGATGACAAAAAACCTCATGTTTCATGACAAGTTGAAAAATGTCGAAGTTAGATATCATTATATTTGGGATATGGTACAGAAGGGGGTTGTAAAGCTCAATTATGTACCTAGAGAGGAACAAGTCACATGTGTGTTGACTATGCCTATGTCTCGTGTGAAGTTTGAATACTTTCAATACAAGCTTGGCATAGTCCGAAAGGACCTCCCTCGAATGAGGGTGTGAAGGAATATGGTAGAAGGATGCAATGGTGGTATCTCAGCCTAGATTAGGGTAAGTCTGGCTAGGCTTATTGCCTCGAAAGGGTTAGTAATTTAGACAAGGCATGTTGATCCTAGGGGGATTAGTATCTTTGGCTATGCCTGCTTATCCCAAGAGGGTTAGTAAGCCAGAACAAGGCTTGTCGGTCCCCAGGAATATCCATCTGTTTGACTAAGCATGTTGACTCGAAAGGGTTAGTAAGTTAGACAAAATTATCAGATGGATCTACTAGAGAACTCACCAATATATTGCTTCAAGATAGTTAGAGGGAAAGATGTAGTTTCAGTATTCCTATACTGATGAAGCAGGTTCAGTATTTCCATAATGTTGTTGAGATGATTGTTGATATAGTTTCAGTATTCTTATACTGATGTAGCAGGTTCGGTATTTTCATACTGATGTTGTTGATGATTGTTGAGATAGTTTCAGTGTTCCTATACTGATGTAGCAGGTTCAGTATTTTCATACTGATGTTGTTGAGATAGTTTCAGTATTTCAATATTGATGTAGCAGGTTCAGTATTTTCATACTGATGATTTTTGTGATGATTGTTGATGAGATAGTTTCAGTATTTATATACGGATGATGATGGTGTTGTTTCAACATTTTTATGTTGATGATGATGATGTTCCAACATCTCTATGTTGGTAATGTAGATGATGATCTAGCATTTATTGATGATGTTGTTTTAGCACTAACATGATAATGATGTTGTTGGTGATGATGATGTTTCAGTATTCACATACTGATGTTGCATATGATGTTTCAGTATTCACATACCAATGTTGCAGATGATGTTTTAGTACTTATGTTAGCTCTCCAGGAAACTCCTCTAGGTTGCAGCTCGAGGATGCCTGGTAAATTCAACTTTTTTAATGGTTTTCTAAATGGATCAAGTTAGATGACCTAAAGTACCTCACATGCTCAAGACATGCATAAAACTCAATCAAAAGAAAAGGCTTCTAACCACCAATGTTCAGAGGGTTGATAATAAGGTGAATAAATGGAGAACTTACTATGCTGGCAGATTCATATATAAAGAAATCACATATGAATGGTTAATCATAACAAGGGAAGGTACTTGCAATTCAACTCATCAACACAAAGATAAGATGACGGCTATCTAGTATTTAGACAAAAAGAATAAACCTGAACCATACATTCAAGCACAAATACAGAACAGAAAAGAAATGGGACCTGAACATATAATGGAAAAAGAGCTTATATTAAATGATGAATAACATGAGAAGCTTGATAACAATAAGGGTCTAAAAATCTCCGAAGTCAAACCCTTGCTTCAACATTAGTCTTAGGCTTTATAGCCTTTACAAAATTTATTTCAGATCCTGAAAAGTTGGATTTGATTTACTAAAAATAGATAACATAACTGTTTTTTGAAAAAAATTGGTCAAAACCCTAACTTAAGTGCTAGTATATCTAACTCTAATACTTGTTCACTCCTTGAACTCTTTAACAACTACAGTGATCATTGAAGTAGAACTAGGCCCTATTATCTGATAGATAAGTCACGATTTGTCAAAAGTAGGTAGGATTTGTGACCCTTTTCACCTCCCTGGCACCTTCAAAACTGGAACAGACCCAATCTGTTGGAGCCTTTAATTAATCTTCATCTTCATAACTCATCTCTGAGGTGTTTGGATCAATCAAAATTGGTTTTGTGTGGAAACATGTTTTTCTGCATTGTTCTGTGCTTTCGGTGGTTAAGGAAACAAAATTATGGGTCTGTAAACTGCCGAAAGCTCTGCTTTCGGTGGCTAATGAACAACTGTTACGTTCGCCTAAGCCATCGAAAGCTCTGTTTCTGCAAAATTTTAATTAGTCATTTAATCACCCTTTTATAGCTTTACTTATGTCTTTTTGGTATTTCTTCAACCTGTATAGGGTTTGGAATAACAGCAGCATCATGGGCTGCCTCCGGATCCTGAAGGCTTAATGCTGCCTCTGCTCGGGTTTCCAGTGCAAGGTGGGATTGAGAGCTAGTGTTTGAGTTTTTCTTCTACAACCTTAATAGTCTGATCATCTTGTAGAGACTGGAATTGTCCTTCATTAATCTCAGATTTCTCTTTTGCAGCAGGATATACTTCATTTTCATCTCCTATAGAGAATCATATAACTCTGCATTCTTCTTGGTTATCCTACCATTTGTTCTTTTGATTTCCCTCTCCAAGACTCCTAGCTCATACACCTGCCTCAGCAGCTGATTGGTTTTTTTGGGATCTAGGCTAATCTTTGAACTCTTCAACATCTACAGCAAATCTTCATGGACTGATAGATGAGGTCGAAAATTCCCCCTGGAGGACTGACATGTCATCTTTTGCCCCAAAAATTTGGCCAAGTTGTAGAAAAACTGGGGCTCAGAGATAGATCTTTTTCTCCAAATTTGTGGCACCTATGTATAAAAAAAAAGAAGTTTTTGTATATTGGTTTGTTTTGAGAAAAAACCTCTCTCATTGTTTTGAAATTCGTTTTAATTTGCCCGAGATTTGTATTTCAAAAACATGTTTCAAACAAGGAAATTCTGAGATCCGAAAATTAGGGCTCAGAGATGGATTTGATTCTCCCAATCTGCAACATCTATAGGAAAACTGAGAGAGGTTATTGTTGTCTGACATGTTAGGAACAAAAAAATTTGATCGTTTTTCAAAATGATTCTCCAGTCGCTCAGAATCACCGTTTTAAAATGATGCCTTTTCATAGTAAAACGCCAATTTCGGTGGCTTGAAGCACCCTGAAATTTCGGTCTTAGCTACCGAAAGTCCACTTTTGGTGGCTTAGAGACCGTTTTGAAACAATGTTTAGCCACAAAAACCTATGTTTTGAGTTTTTTGAGTGGGTCCTCCTCCTCTCTTCATCTTCTTGAATGTTCTTTTGCGCCTGCAAAATTGAAATTCAAACCCTAGGGAAGGATACTACAATGCTGGATCTAGAGAGGGCTTGGCTCAGTGAGAATGCATGCAGGAAATGTGGAATGAATTGAGGAGAGGGTGCTTATTTGAGGGGGTTGATCAGTGATTGGTACTTGAGAAGTGGGATAGTAATTTCTGATGAGATCCGTGAGATGGCCAGTGTAGTGATCAATTTAACTGGAACTTAACGCTTTGTGGTGGTTCGACTACAGTCACGGGACAAGTGGAGGGTAGCTAGGGTTTGGGTCTTTTATCAGTCACTTCAGTTTCATAATGACCTCTTCTTTACCAGCTCATGATTTTTTTCAATCCTATTATTTTCGGCGGTTAAGTGCTCGATAGTGGCGCTCCTCATACTAACGGTGGTTGATTTTGATGGATGTACTAACCATTTTCTTCTTTTGGAGCTTTCTGTGGTTAAGGTAATCTTGGATCCAGTTTTTTAGCTGTCGAAAGCTGGGATTTTCGGTGGCTAATGAACTGTTGAAAAGTTCTCCTAAGCCACCGAAAGATAAACTTTGGTTTTTATGACAAAACAGAGCACAAGGCATTCCGACTTTGTTAAACATACAAAAATATTTCATAATGTGCCTTGAAATCTTCTTCACTATGCAAAAAATAAATTTTCTGAATTTAACCTATTGAAGACTAATTTATTTGGGAGATAACAACTTATATAATGATATTGCAGAAGATGATCCAGTACACACAAAAGATGATTCATTATCCACATACTCATATTGTAGAAGATGATCCAATACACATAAAAGATGATTCAGTATCCACATACTGATGTTGCAGAAGATGATCTAGCACACATAGAAGATGATTCAATATCTACATATTGAGGCTGCAGAAGATTATCCAGTATTCTCATGCTGAGATTGATTATGAAAATTTATGATGGTGTTCCAAAACATCCTATGACATATAGAGACTCACTAGCCAAATGTATAGTTTTGGTAGTAGTTTCTACCTCGGTTGAATACCTTCCTAATTAAGAGGGAGTGTTAAAGTGCACCAGGAAGAAGAGAGGAGAAATTGTCTTGGGTTTTACACTACTGTGGTTGAGTTCTATACTGAGGAAGTTTTGTTGGGTTTTATCCCTTGTGGTTTCCCTAAGGAAAATCTTTGTGTTCTTTGTGTTACTATTCTTGTTGTTCTTTCAGTGATCCTACTATTCAAAATTGTTTTAAGATATCATCTAAGCAATTAAGAAAATGTAACAATTATGGCTTGAGGAACCCCAAACTTGGCTGTGACATGATTAAAAAGAAATAGAACAGCAATTTTACCATCCTCTGCATATGTAGGCATTTCCTCAACCCATTTTGTAAAATAATCCACAACTACAATGATGTAACCATGCCACCCAGCTGAGGTAGGCTTACAATGCATAAAATCAATCCCTCATTTGGTGAAAGGGCCAACGACAATGATGGGGTATATCGTAGTAGGGTGGGTGTGCTTCTTTCAATAAAAGAGCTGATATGGTAGGAAATTTTTAACCACTTCATCACAAACTTTAAATATCGAGGGCCAAAAATAACCAGTGCGAAGTACTTTCTGGGCTATAGCCATCCTAGAAAGATGATTGCCACATGATCTAGAGTGGCAATCATCCAATACTTGTTCAGCCTCTTCATGGTTTAAACATCGTCGTAAAATAGAATAGATAGCACGTCGATAAAAGGTATCATTGATGATTAGATAGTATTTGGCTTGGTTTTAGATGCGGCGATGATCATCATGAGATAGATCAGGCTGAAATCATTGAGTCTGGAGATATATGATTAGATATCCATGCCATGAGTAATTCATTCTAATGAGGAACAAAAACGCATTGGGGAATGAGTCATTGGGCTTAGTTTCTATCGTAGCACAGGGAAGATCACACATCAACTTCACAAAAACTAAG
Organism: Pseudotsuga menziesii; assembly: GCA_001517045.1. Taxonomy (NCBI): domain Eukaryota; kingdom Viridiplantae; phylum Streptophyta; class Pinopsida; order Pinales; family Pinaceae; genus Pseudotsuga; species Pseudotsuga menziesii. Next base: position 526,172 of record LPNX010150377.1, on the reverse strand, counting down.
GAATTCTTGGAAGTAGTTTTGGCGAACTCAAGGTCAAACTCTTGCAGGATAACAATCCAACGAGAGTATTTTCCACCCAGTACCTCACAAGTCAAGATGTAATAAATGGGGTTTTTGTCTGTGAGAACAATAGTAGTGTGAAGTAGGATGTAGTAACTAAAACGTTTCATGGCGATGACCATAGCCAAAGCCAACTTCTCCACACGTGAGTATCGAGTTTTGGAATCCAATAGCCTCTTACCAAGATAATAAATCACATGCACATGCACTGAGATAATAGCATTTGTATCTTCCTGCAATAAGACCATACCGGCGGTAGTAATTGAGGAAGCGAGATATAACAGAAATTATTTCAAGTAATTGGGGGGTGAAACACAGGTGAGTGTGTAATAACATGTTCCAAACTACCGAAAGCTTGTTGAGACAGAGTATCCCAGATGAAGTGAGTTTTCTTTTTCAACAAACGCATGTAACCATGCGTCTTTTCTATGAAATTACACACAAAACAACGCAAAAAGTTTGCCTTCCCTTGAAAATTTTGAAGTTCAGTAATATTGGTTGGAGGAGGTAAGGCCATGATGACAACAATTTTCAAAGGATCGATATAGATACCATCCTTGGAAACAAAAAATCCAAGTAGACGTATAGTCTCTACAAAAAAAACGCATTTATGTGGATTGAGACAAATATGATAATGATGAAATCTAAGGAAAATGGCCCTAAGATGCCCTGAATGATCCTCTCGTCGTTGTGAATGGGAAGGTAGGTCATCCAGGTAGGGTTCCACTATATGCTTGATATCGTGGAAGGCATAGGACATGGCTCATTGGAATGTAGATCCAGCATTTTTCAAGCCAAAAGGAAGTTTATGGTAGGAGAAGGTTCCCCATGGGAAAATGAATGTCGTCTTATGTTGATCAGTAGGAAGTATATCGATCTGATTATAGCCAGAAAAGCCATCCATAAAGGAAAAATGACACTTCCAACATAGTTGTCGATGATTTGATTGATGTAGTGAGTAGCATAATTGTCTTTTGGACAAGCCTTATTTAAATCCCTAAAGTTGATGGGAACCCTAATATTTCCATGCTTCTTAGTGACATGAACACTATTAGATACCCATTATGTCAAGGGCACGAGATTAATGAAACCAACCTTCAAATTGATTTCGACTTCATCTTTATGGCAACAGCTTTCCTAGGGTGGACTTGATGGGGTTTCTACCTAAAAGGTTTTGCAGTTGGGTAACTCTTGATCTCATGGAAAATGACTGATGGATCAATACCAAGAATTTCCTCGTAACTCCAAAAAAAACATCTCGAAATTATTCAAAAAGAGCTTGATAACTTTCAATATATGTTGTTGAACAATTCTGGCCTACATGAACATGTTCAACAGTTCCAGATTTCACCGTGGTGTCGATGGGGATAGTCTGAGTAATGTTACACATATTCACTTTAGAATCAGTACCTTGCAATAATACAGGTGACCGAGGATGTTCAACAATATTGGAACTGATGAGAGATACAAAATCTGATTCTATCGAGTTGGAATTAGGAAGGAAAGAGGATCTGTGATGATGATCTTCTCATAAAGATTCAATCGAACTCATAATATCCATAATGGACTCATTTGATGGGAAAGTCTATAAGAGATAGTCAAGAGTAGGGAGAGGGGAATCTAGAAAATAAGGAAGATAGTCAGGATCTGATGCCACTAAATGATGGTCATCGATGTATGCATAAAAAGCGGATTGAATGGCATGATATAGGGGTTCGGGTGGACTTAGAGAAGGTGTTTCATCAATTGATTTCCCTTTGGACATGTCACTGGCAGTGGAGTATATCATGTTCACTGTAGCAATTTGAGTGATAGGAGGGGAAGAAGTAGATGGAAAAAATACGACAAGGGTTTAGTCTTTCAAAATTCTGACTCCTACAGATTGATAAGGAGGGGTGACTGCCCCATCAAAGGAACATTATTTATTGAGGTGAAAGTGATATCTAGGGAGCAATAATTAAGTTGATCGATAGTGACAATATTTCCTTGGTGAGGAAACTGGAGAACGTGAAACACCGATGAGGCAACTATCGTCATGGCATAAAACCAATTTCTTCCTAACAAAAGGTTGTAATCTAATGAAGCTTTGATCACTTCTACCTTAATAGAAATTATTTTTCCCTCGAGTTCAATAGATAACGTCGGTAACAAGCCGTAGGAATGGAAACCTCATCCGTCAAAAGCTTTCAATGTAGTTGGTGAATGGTTGAGCTCAAAAGAACCAATGGATTTCCAATAAGACATAGATAATACCGAGGTGGAGGATCCTTCCTCCAGTACGGTATGATGAACCTTCCTACCCATCACTTTGGTCGCGGTTTGAAATGCGAGCTGGTGAGAGAGTCTCGGCCTAAAATTCTCCAAATTAAAGGTAACCGTATTAAAATTCTCTGTATGTAGAGCCCCTAGAGCCGATAACAAATTTTATGTTTGTGTAGGGAAAGATTGGAGTACTTCCAAGGTGGACATAACACAAGGTGCTTGAGATAAATCTTTGACAATATTGTAGAATTGGGCAGCTTGAGCACTAGGATTAAATATTGATTTCGTGAGTGTACTCTTAGGAGGACGTAAAATTGCGTTAGAGATCATTTTTTCAAAGGTAAGAGGGTCATTAGAAGGAGGCATAGAAGAAGGATTAGTAGAAGGAGTCTTCTTGGAAAAAGTACCTTCATCCTTTTTCTCTGTAGGTTTATCATATGTCTGAGTTCGTGTAGTTAGTCCAACACTTTCGACGGACATCATATTGATTTATTCCATGGAAGAAGAGACACCATGCAAAGATGTATGATCAATCAATTGTTGTTGAGATGGGAAAGGGTCAGTTAGAACTGCCGGTGTAGGATTATTTATAAAAAAAATGTTGATATCTTCACACCTAGGAAATCCCTTAGTGAAGTGATCATCTCCATACAAAAGGCAGGAATACTTAGCTTTCCTTTTTGGTTTTGACACATTCTCTGGAGCCATATTCTTTGGAGTCTCCTGCTAGTTCTTGGATTTTTCGGACTTGCATTTACCTTTATTTTTATTACCAATTGACTGCGATGATTGTACTACATTCAATTCAGCGGAAATAGTAGGAGTTGATGAGGTAGGAGGAGAAGAAATATGTTGCTTTCCAGGTTTTGTTGCGGATGGGGGTTGGATTGTACCTACGAAACCATCCATGGGATTTTCAGCATGTGGCTTAGTAGGATAAGTATTGGGATGAGGAGCATGGGGGATCAAATCATACAATGTTCCAAACTAGGAATAAACCAAGTCCAAGTATTGCACACAACTAATAGCTTGTTCCTCAGTAACAACACCTCCCATAGCCACATCTCTAGCAATAGGGGGCAAAAATGACTTTGTAAACTAGTCAGCTAGCAATTGATCTGGAATAGGAGCCTTCATCAACCTTCAACGTCTTATTCATTCATGAATGTGATCATATATGTGGGTGGAGGTAGTTTGTCGAAGAGAATTCAAGAGATTTGTACAAGTCTCATAATGAATCAATAGCTGGGAATGGGTAAGGAATGTTGTTTCCAACGAATTAAAATCAACAAATGAATGTTGTGGAAGTTCGATGTACCACTTAGTGGTCGTACTAGTAAAAGTTATTTGTAAGAGCTGCAAATGGATAGAATCATCGACCATCAAGGAGTTCTAAGAACACCAAAGATGGAAGGTCATGACATGGGTTTTTGGATCTTCCCCTTGTTTTCCATCAAATTTCAGAATGTCTGATGGTAACTTTACTAAAATAGTTGGCCAAAAAGGGTCGTGTAGAATGGGATCATTGATTGCCACTAGAGAAGGCAACTTTTAAGACAAAGAATGTAAAGTAGAAACATTAAAAGTAACATTTAGCAACATATATTGAGCTAATATAGAATTCAATGCAAGTTTTAATAATCAACACTAAAAACGGGGTAAGTTCTAACCAACTATAGAAATTTAGTGTTCTTAACCAAATGAAAAATATTTTAGTAAGACAAATAGATAGTGTTAAATTTAATGTTAAAAACCTTGTATAACATGAATCTATTGGTGACTTCACTCTATTTAAAGTGTTAATGAAAACTAGTCTAAAATGTTCAATTTTCGCTAAATCCCCGTAACAATAAGCAACAAATGTTGAATTTGACCTAAATATACTGCTTACACTAAATTATCAAATTCAAACCAAATCTTATCGATAATGAATGTAAAACTTAAATGTAAATAGGGAACTTTTGATTCTATCTAACTTTAGAAAGTAAAAAATAGAAAAATGCATTGGATTTGAATTATAGAAGGTGCTTCAAGTGGAATATACACATCGTATTGGGGTATATTATGGACCTATTACCTGAACAATAAATATCTCGTCTTCAATATTCCAATTCAAATATTAAATATTCAAGTTCATTATTCAATAATGAGTGTTAAATATCTCATATTTGATAACTTATCTTTAATATGTAATATTAAATATCTTACATTAACACAACATTATAGGAACTACCCTCAGGAAAACACAAAGCAATGGGAGAACTTACTTTGTTATATAAAATTTATTGCAACAACAATGCTAAGTTAGTATAGGATAACACAACATTATAGTAACTACCCTCAGGGAAAAAATAAAGCAATGGGAGAACTTACTTTGTTATATAAAATTTATTGCAGCAACAATGTTAAGTTAGTATAGGATCTTTGAAAACCTAGCTAGGATATGGTGACAATGATTTGGATCCTACAATACATTGAAGCATAAATCAACACAAGTTTTCAATTTGGTCTGGTTTAGGTGGTTATGGAGGAGAAATTTTATCCTCCTCGATTGGGTTTAAGTATCGCTTGTGACATGTCTCACTCTTTGTGAGCCAATTGTTGCTAAGGCTCTAAGCCATAAGAAAAAATCTGTTGCAGCTTATCACTAGGAGGACGGGGTGACTATTTACATGTACCCAAAAGAAAAATAAAACAAGCACTTAATTTCCATAAATTGGTTTTGCTTCCAAACATAGGTGACCGTATTCCTTTTCATTGGCCTCCATTTTGCAGCTCGGTGAGTAGTAATAAACTACTGTATTCAAATTTTCAAACATTAATATTTATGTACTTACTACATTCAACACTAAGGATAAGATGATTAATTGCACAATACCAATTATCTCTCTCAAACCAATACATATTTAAGCACCCATGTCTTATGATGGTAACTTCGAAGAGCATCTCTATTATAGTGTGATTAGATATTTAATCTATGCTAGCATAGACATATGTCTTGACATAAGAAGACAATACTAAACAATGATGACATGCTTAATTTCAATTTTTTAATATGTAAGCATATCTGAAGAGCTAATACAAGGGGTTGAATATATGCTTTAATGCATGAATTAGCTCTATTTAAAGGTCCCAACATGATCGAGGAACATATGGCATAATGCATTAAATGACTAAACTCTACTAATAACATACTTAAGGGGATGTATACAAGAGAAGCACATCTACTAAAATCTCGAGACCTGAAGCATGTGAAATCCAATAATAATAACATATGCATGCGAGTATAAGTGTGGATATGAATGTGCATACTGATCTTATTCGCAGGGAAAGTCTCAAACAAAGGCACTTTCCCTAGACCCTAAAGGTCGAGGGTCACAACATATGCAATATCTTGGGTCACAACATAAGCAATATCTTGAAAAATCCACAATCACTTTATTGCATGGCGAGCATTATAGATGAGATGTAACTTTATCCCAAAAACCATACAAACATTTTTTTAAGCGATGCTTTTACCATTCCAAATATTGACTACAGCAAAATAACACTTGTAAATTCATGGTAAGCCCACATTAGTTTATTTAGAATATTCATTCATTGTCTAGCACTCTTAATGATTCTAGATGATACTAAAAGAAGAGGTCTTCAACAACCTAAACTTCACAACTATGGAAAAAAAAATGTCCCAGACAATAGTACATTGGAAAATGGCCCTTGAAATTGCAAGGTGTCATGACCCTATGTTGAGCCATGATGGAAATAGTGTGACAGAGGGCATGTCGAGCAGACATGACAAAGGGTTCACGGCGAATCCAT
>LPNX010150377.1:508054-519699 GCA_001517045.1 Pseudotsuga menziesii | reverse complement strand
AAGACCCCGCCCCCCCAAAAAAAAAAAAAATCCAACGGGACTTTTGGGGGGGGTTTGGAAAGACCCCAGCCCAAAAGTATTCTTGGACTTTTGGACTTTTCGGGGGGGTTGGAAAGACCCCCCCCAAATGTCTAACATCACTTGGACTTTTGGGATGGGGGCACAGATCTACTGTCAATAAATATTTCGTTGTCGAAACTCACACGATGGATAGTTTGCCTCGACGTCGCGAAATTCTGTAGGGCCCTCCACATTTAACGACGAGAATTAAATAGAGGAAGAGATCTCATATCGTGAATGATTTGACGATGGGAACATGCATGCAGGATAGCAAAGATGCAGATCATGAAATCCGGTAGGAGCCACACCAATGAAAATCCAGATTCGTCGTAGACTCAGATCTATGGATGAAATGTTTTTTGTGATGCAAAGATGTGAGGGAGAGAAAGAGTATGGAGCTTGCAAAAAGAAAATTAAGGGATAACTAGATGAACGATCCATAACTGATTGGGTAAGGATCTAAGGCCTAGAACCTCTTCGCAAATAGAAGATTCCCACTCTAAAGGTGCATTTCAAATCGCGGAATCAGTAAGGAAACAAGAAATCGGTGGTTAAAAAGGATCCATGACGAGATCGATGGTTGAGATATAATTTCATAATGCAAGCTGCATAGAAGATAAGGGCAGCGGAAAAATAGAGGAAGAATAATGAAATCAAAATAGCATAGAAGATCAATGGTTCAAAACATATCGGGAAGAAATGGAAGGCTGAGAAAATTTTTGGTCACCAAAGATGCAAGAGAGTTAATAATTTGGAAAATCATAAAAGACTATACATTATTTTATTCATTTGCATTGGTAGAAGAAGACAACAAACAGTAAAGAAGGAGCCAATTTCTACGGCATCCATCAGCCACTTGTTAAACAATGGGTAGTTCATTTTTGTTCCCCCTAAAAGTTGTATCAAGGGCTCAAATGGAAAATATAGAAACTCAGGGCTTAGAGTATCAGAAAGTAGAAGAACTATTGGATTATATAAATGTTGATGTTTTTTACCCTGCCCTTTTAAATGGGCCCATTGAAGCTGTGAAACAGAAGTTGAATTTGATAAGGGGCCAGGGAACAGACCTTCATAACATCTATCGGTCTTTTTTCACCTTTTTGCTACTGAAAAAACCCTTGGTTGCATGGAATTTGTTGATTAGTGTGTTAAAAACTATTATCTGTTAGAAAGAGTCATAATGAACCTCAACCGCTCCACCATTCTGTGTCCTGGTAATTCCTCAGTCGTTAGGCAAACCTTGTTTGTCCCTGAAGAGTTTACCTTAAAGGCTAAAGATTACAATGAAGAGTCTATACTCATATGTTTTAAGGAGTCCACCATTGAGAGAAAGCAAGAGTTTTTTAAGAGATGTTTCAAGCCAGAAGATGATTCATCCAACCCATCATTCCCAGTCGATGCAGCTTTGTTTAACGAAGAAACCAAGTGTGTCGTAACCATCTCATGTCAATTTTTGGGTCTAGACACATATAAATACATCCCCGAAACCCTTATGAGTCTTCTCTTCGTTTTAAGAACTTGTCCTATTGAGTCAAACGAACCCAGTCAGTCATTACAAGTGTCATGCATTAAATTTGATGAGTTCTTAGCTGAGAATATTCATTCTCAGCTAATGAACTTCCACAAGACCAAAACTTTCAAGTTCCAGTCATATCTATTGAAGATGTTCCTTTCTTTCAACAAGGATAATATACAGCTACCAAAGTGGTATTAACAGATGAAATGTATAGGGATTATACCAAGTTCATGAACTTCCTCATGATAGAGATTTATGCTGCCATTTTCCAAAAGAGGTTTACCTGGGTGCTGCCAGAGATGTGGGATCTATTGTAAGATTCTACAGAAAAAAGAATAGGAGATTGGTTCCTATCTGAATATGGAACAACGATCAGACTGTATGCCATTTCACTCAGTCACCTTACATGTTATGATCCTTCCTTTCTCCAAGAGTTTTCTCAATGGAGTTCATCAGAAAAAAGTCGTTTGTAGAGATTGAACACTTACTGAAATATAAGAAGTCCACTGACATCAAATACCCTTGGGTTGTAGGTCCATTCACCATCAAGAATAAAGGTGCTTTTCCAATGGTGGAAGGTATACTTAGAGAGTTAGGATTTGAGACAGAACCCGCAATCAACTATGACCCTCACTAGGTTATCTCAAATAGGAGAAAGGATCAAAAGAGAAATCCTTTTAAACAGGAATAGGTTGTGGGATTGTGAGAAGCTGCTAACTGGTCTAATTACCCAAAGGAGGCCCCAAATATTGTTGACTTAGATGAAGATTCAAGCTCTTATATAGGAGAGGTTGTCTCTTTATTGCTTGATATATCCAATTCGGTTACTACAGCCGAGAGCATTACTCCATTGGCCAGTCAATCAGAAGGAAAGAATAAAAGATATTTTCCTGAGGCAATGGATATCGATGAGGAGGACGCTGCTGAAACTCCCAAAAGGCAGAAGGTTGAAATTGAAGGACAAATTGTCCTAGATACAATTGTAGACAAAGGGAAAAGGAAAATGAAGATATCAGGCCCTCCATTTGAGGTAAAAGAGTATACGTTTGCAAATAGTACTCCTGTTGATTCCTCCTCCCAGTCAAATTTCATATTTGTAATTATTAAGTGGATCTATTAAATTTTGAAAGAACAAAGCAAAGTTATTGGATAAATACAAAGGCATCAAAGACATAACTTCAGAAGAGACTCTAAAATTATATTCTGAAGTAAGAAAGATTTCTAATCAAGATGTGTCTTTGGTTTCAATTAGGGATTATGTCCAAAACACTCTCAAATTGGCCTTGGCAACCAAGAACAGAGTTGTTGAATTAAAAACGAGCCTGGATGATATCGCCATACCTGGCATGATTCATTTGCACAAGCAAACAGGAGATATCTCGTTTACTCACTTGTTGAAGATCACTCTGGCATTATCCAAGTTACCTACCCTCAAAGGTAAAATTGAGAGCCAATTGAGGCAAGAAAAGGTCGAAAATAAGGCCCACCAAACACAAATAAAGAAGCTGCAAACTGAGTTATTGGCTGCTGGAGACCAATATGATAAGGGAGTTGGGATCCAAAGGTTGTTGGATGAGAAATAAAAAGACATTCAGTTATTAAAAAAGAATATTCTCATACCTGCCACCCTGCTAATACAGGGTTCTGAACAAGCTGAGATAGAAAAAGAAAAGGAGAACCTAAATAATCAGCTCACTGATTGTCAAGCAAAATTATTGCAGTTTGCTGATAAAGAAAATCAATGGCAAAAAGACATGGCCTTGGTAGTAGAAAGTGAGAAATCGATGAAGGAAAATTTTGAAGAAATGAAAAGAAATTTGGAGGAGAAAGAAAAGGAGCTATAATTGAGGATCATTCTTCCTGTGGTTGGATCTAGTGAATAGGGCATAGTCCATGCTATGTCAAGGGTAAGTCTTAAAGAGTTGGAAATCACTGGTTTGAAGAACCAAAATAACAATTTGGAGGCCATAGCTGGAAAGAGAGAACTAGAAAGGAAGAAATTGGAAGACAAATGTAAGGAACTGGTGAATAAGAACAACAAATTGACAAAACTTGTTACAAGACAGTCAGCCTTACAAGGAGAAAAACATATCATCTCGGATGTACTGATAGCAAAAGCAGCCAAGCTCAGGCCTTTAGATTTTATTCTTTATAAGGAGATTCTTACACAAGCGGCTAGAAAAAATGTCTTGATGGTAAAACAGGTGTTAAATAAGAAGCCTATTGACACAGCTAATAATGCAATCAAGTTTTTGAATAGCTTGACAGAAGAGGGAATAAAGAAAGCAAATATCCAGGATAGGGTTTTGGTTATCACATGTGCAAGGAAAGCGGTAAATCAATATCATCATTTGGAAATAGTTCAAGCAAAAATTGATGTCATGCATCATCAAATCAAGGAATTCACTGAACTGTTTAATCCTTTATTTAGAAGAGGAATCCCTTTCTTCTAGGAATAGAAAGGAGGAATGTGGTCTCAGAAAGAATATAATGATAGGTTAATCAGTTGCAGATTAGATCACGGACAGTTTGATGACATGCAACATCAATCCTTGTCTGCAAAAACAATGATTGATAAATTAACTAGATATTTCAAGATGTTGTTTGACTTCAAATCCATACGTACAAAATTCCCATATTTCTCTTATGCTAAAAATGTGGAGCTCAGCGTAATGGCGAAGGAGATGATTAGTCTAGATATTCCAACTACTGATCAATGGAAGCTAGTTGATAACTATGGGAAAAGAAAATACAGGTTGCACCAATAAAAACATGAAGGCGTGACAAGGATCAAAGAGACAGTTGTAGAAATATCAAGTGAGCCAAGGTCCTGAAGATGCTTTATTGTTTGTGAGAGATCCCTCTCTAGAAACGAAGAAGCCACCTCCCTTTCTTAAAGTGGTTATGTTGTTACCTCGGGGTCCAGAGGAGTAATCTTGGATAGATTTTGAAATTTTATGGATTAGGGATGAGGACTGGTGTACCCCATTTGGAGTTGTAAACATTTTACATTTCATTAATAAATTTTTATACTATTAGGTGTAATCCATATCGTGAATTCTACTGTTTAATACATATGAATTGTGTATTTGTTGCATTCAATTATGTCTGGTATATTATTATTCTGTTATAATTGGTTTTTCTTTTCGAATAAAATTTTCATTATATATGAAATTTTTAAGTTTGAAACGATAATATACATTTCCTAACATGTGGGTTATTGTGAAGATGCTTCTATACTGTCTTCAAATTGTTCGAAAATTTTCTTATTATAGCCTTCTAGATATGGTTGGATGCACCATACAACACTCTAGAGACCCACACCCTCCGAATATTTTTATCGTCATCCTATGAGCTATGGAAAGCATTTCCCTAAGGCCATTTATGCATATTTTACCAATAATTCCATACTTCGACAATTTTTTATCTTCTCCTGGGCTTGGTATAATTTCCCTAAACCACATTTTTGGCAGGTCCATAAATTCTTCTTCAAGGTCTCTTTGGACAAACTGAGACCATGGTTAAGTAGACAAAACAACACCTACAATATACCCATGTGGTGCGGGCATTTTCTTCAACACACAATTTGTGGCGGGCATTATCTTAAGGCTACTTGGACCAATTTTCCCATACTTTGCCAATTTCTTGATTTTCACTAATTTGTCGTATTTCTCGAGAATGATGTCATAATGGAACAATGATTTCAACTTCATTCCACATCATCATTTATGCCATGACATTCTATGCAGGAATCATCCTTAGTGCGGGTATCAACCTTAATGCGGGCATCACTTAGCCCTTTTGCAACACTTGACCATTTTTTCTTTGTCTTTAGTATGCAAAATAACATTTTTGTTCTATTTTGGCAAGTTGATATTTTCCTTATCTGATCACCATAAGAAAAGCCAACAGCATGGCTAGATAACCATTTCAACAATGAACACGACCATAGCATCTGATGAATTTTATCATCAAAGGATCACCCCCTTTCGGGCATTTCCAAATGGTCTCTCAAACTCTTAGTCTAACATTTAACCAGTTCTCTTCAAACCCTAGGTCACCAAGGTGATTTCATTTTTCCTTCAAATTTGGAAAGTGAGATTCCCAATGGGTAGAGGCCAACAAGTTGAATCCATCAAGACCACTTTCATCTTCTAGAGATTCTTTCTCTCTCCTCGGCGGGCATTTTTCTGGAGCAGTGCAAATATGGTTGAGAGGCACTTTTGGCAGATTGATATTTTCTTCCTGAAAGACTTTTTGGTCAGGATAATGATATGGTTGGATGCACCATACAACACTCTAAAGATCCACACTCTCAGAATATTTTTATCATCATCCTATGAGCTGTGGCGGGCATTTCCCTAAGGTCAGTTAGGAAGATTTTACCAATAATTCCATACTTGGACAATTTTTTATCTTCTCCTAGGCTTGGTCTAATTTCCCTAAACCACAGTTTTGGCAGGTCCACAAATTCTTCTTCAAGGTTTCTTCTTGGTGTTATTAATTTGTCTAAAGCACTTTTCTTCACCAATTTGAAAGAGTTGATTCATGGATGAGTAGGCTTAGAAATGTGTAATTATGCCATTCCAGATTTCATACATGGGATGTCAAGTTTGGTCATTAGGATTAATTAATTAAGAACATATGAAGTTGTTCAAAGAGTATAATCAGATTTGAAGACACCCCATTGACAGTCCATAAAAACTATATGACATTTTAAGCAAACCAATTAAGGGCATAATAAGGATTAGCAGACCAAAAAACCAGTATTGAACTCTTATTGGATGAATTCTGAATGTGACTGTAATCAACCTATAATTTTCCACTAGAGTTTTAGCAATATAAGTGATGCAATTTATGGAATGAAATCCAAGGAATATAACTGAACAAGTGCATGAAAGGTCACATTCCCTTGGAGTTGATGAATTAGCTTGAGTTCATAAGTAAGTAGAGGATTATTGTTCTTACTGATAAGTTTGATATTACTTGCTATTACCGTTCAATTATACCCATTTTGTTGGTTGACAAGTCTGCAATATGCTCATTTTTTTAAGCGAAAAAAAGTGTGTCCATATTTTATCTGTTTAAGTCCTGCTAGACTTGTTTGTTGTCTAGTTTCCATAATTTGCTGAAAACTGAAACATTAACGTATTAACAGAGTTCTCTTTGATTCATTATTGAATATCAAGGAACTGATTTTTCATTGTAAAAAAATTAGGTAGGAGTGAGTTATACACAATGAGAATGTTGGACAAGCTAAAAATCAACAAACATTGCCTCAATCATCAATATTTTCATCATACATGAAAGTTAGCAAACAAGAGATGAAATGACAAAATGTGAAATTGCTCAGTCCTTCATATTCCAAACTCTAAGCACTAGTTACAAGTCAAAATGTTGGATAAGCCCCAGCCAATATTTCTCCCACCAGCTTCGTCAGCCTCACCTGTGTCTATCAGATAGTTTTGTAACCCTGTCCCTACATCCTTGATTGTCTTCTTTTGTCCATCCCCAATAGTTCCACTCAACAGTACCAGTGCTCCAACTCCTTGTTCCAACCCATTTCTTGGCACCTCGATTATGTTCTTTTGAGGTAAATACTATATGCATGGTAGATAATGGATAGTTGCTACTCGGCCATTTCCCATCGTTGGCACTAATTATGTCTCCATCCAAGTCAGGATTGGAAACCATAGTGTAGAAACATTAAATGATTTGTTTAGGCGTGGATAGCTTTTGCATCTTTTCTCATATCTGCAGTTCGCAGCAGTCCACTTAGTTCTTTCTCTGGATCAAAATTGGTGTGTGCTCATGCACCAATCCCACATCACTCCAGAAAATATAGGATGGATGGGGGAGCTATGAATCCCCTGCATCGGCGGTAGGACTCCGAACTTATCTTCCCAACTCCTCCCATTTCGGCCTTTGATATCACCATGTTGGGAATTCTTTCTTCGACTGCCATGAGAGGGGAAATAATGATGCTCACGAGTCAAGTTTTTATGCACATAAAAAAATAGAAATCAGGTCCAAATGATATTTTCCTCAGTAGGAGGTCCTATATATTGGCCAAGTCTTAAGAAATATTATTATGAGTTCGGGATTCTCATGATGTAGTATATCTATATCTTGGGATTAATGTGATCTGTATATGATTCCCTCATCTCTTGGAGGACATGAAAGGTCACTTTAACATACTGAAAATCACGTGTTTCCCCCGAGACTCTAGAAGCTAGAGCATATCTAGACTCTTCTGCACATGGGGCAGTTTCCCTGTACTTTCGATGATTATAGTTTGTAAAATTTGAATAGCTGAGAAATATTTTTATAGTAAGAAAATTGAACAAGCATATTTTCAGTACAAATAAAGTACAAAATGTCAGGCAGACTAAGGGTGAGCTCAAGGTGCACCCAATTCTGTGGCAAGGGTATGTGTTAGTGTCAGTCAGACCAAGTGTTAATTTTTCATAACCTACAGTGATCAAATTTGAAGGGTTAGTTTTAATCCCATTTTGAAGGGAATTTTTTATGTATTGCACTGGAGATGATGATCTTCCAATTCATTTGTAGAATATATTTCAAGATTATTTCATCTGTCAATTCATTTGTAGAATATATTACAAAGAATATATTTCATCATTTGTAGTTTCATACACACTTCTCAGTATGGGTTGCGCATTAAACTCTCGTAGATATAGGGAAAATGCACATATGGATTACATATTACACTTGTATTACACATTGGAAACACATTAACTATATCAAAATATATGCATTGCCGAGAAATACTTACAATTTATATTACAACAATACGAGTATGTACAAAGACATCAAATGTACACCATATTATTCTAGAACTCTAGGCTGCTTGGGAGGTTTTTGCAATTCCTCCTTTTTAGAATAAGAAAATTCATTATAGCTTCTCTTGCCTTTTCCAAAACCCTCCAATTCTACAGAAGCTACATCAACCATATTGTTAGTTTTTCATCATTTAAGCTAGCATTATGATAAGATCTTTTCACTGAGAGAATAACAAGCATAGCAATCACATAAGCACATCACAAGAGACAAGAGACACAAAGATTTTAGGAGGGGAAACCATAAATGGAGAAAACCCCTCAACTTCCTCTAAGATAGTATCACCACAAGATGTGATCCCAAAACAGTAAGATGACCTCCCAACACAACAGCAGCCTTCTGTCTTCTGTCAAGCCAAATAATTTCCTTCTCCAAAAGTGCGCCACACCTAAGAGAGCAAGTGATGTAATTCACAAGTGATAAATAGAGAGACTCTCACTCTCTATTTATATTCTTCCATTGACTTGAAGTGCACTCAACCATGTAGGCTTAACTTACAATTACTTACTCGAGCCTACACCTTAATTAGTGTATAATAACCCAAGTGCCCCTAAACTGGGGGACTTACCTAATGACTTGACAAGACTTGTTTACATTAATAATCCTCCCAATTGGAACATCAGGGTAAGACAATATGACTCAAATACATAATAGAAACATCCCGGAATAAACATCAGGTTACAATATATAAAATACATATAAGAATACATTCCGAAGTTACATATACATCAACACTCCCTCTTAACTAGGAAGGTATTCTTTCGACACAATTTTCAGCACTGGTCTTCTTCTCTGTATCACTGGATCATGTTCGTCTTCAAGTCATCTCTGTCATCAAGTCTTCTTCGTCTTCAAGTCATCTTCATCTTCAAGTTATCTGGATCTGGATCATCTCTCGATCTGGATCATCATAGAACATCATCACAGGATCTAGATCATCACTCGATCTAGATCAACATCACTGGACTGGATCTGGATCATCTCTCTGTACTGGATCTGGATCATCACTCGATCTGGATCATCTCTCTGGACAGGATCTGGATCATCTCTCGATCTGGATCATCACTCGATCTGGATCTCTCAGAGTCATCATAACTGGATCTGGATCATAGCTCGATCTGGATCTCCACTGGTCATCATCAAGTGTGTACTATCTCATCATAGGAAGTTCTACAGAGCCAGCCCTATTTCATGCTGGTTGTAGGCCTACTCTCATGTAGGTCTTTGCCCAGCACTTGCATCTGACCTGCTCGTCAGAAAGGCACGCCCAGCACTCACATCTGATCATGTAGTAAACTACAATCACATCAGAAAGGCCCAGCACTCACATTAACTAGTATGATAGGACACATCTACTATCATTTGTGAAATGGCTCTGCACTTATATCTGACCTACTCGTCAGAAAGGCACAATCCCATCCAGGGGAACACATCCCCACACTGATGGGAGACTCCTATCCAGACAGGAACACATCCTATCACCGTGATAAGAGATTTCTGCACTTACATCTGACCTCCTCGTCAGAAAGGCACAATCCCATCCAGGGGAACACATCCCCACACTGATGGAAGACTCCTATCCATACAGGAACACATCCTATCACCGTGATAAGAGATTTCTGCACTTACATTTGACCTCCTCGTCAGAAAGGCACAATCCCATCCAGGGAAACACATCCCCACACTGATGGAAGACTCCTATCCAGAAAGGAACACATCCTATCACCGTGATAAGAGATTTTTGCACTTACATCTGACCTCCTCATCAGAAAGGCACAATCCCATCCAGGGGAACACATCCCCACACTGATGGAAGACTCCTATCCAGACGGGAACACATCCTATCACCATGATAAGAGATTTCTGCACTTACATCTGACATAGAAGGAACTAAATCCTTTAGCCATGAACAGAATGGCTTTGCCCTTACATATGACCTGCTCGTCAGAATGGCACAATCCCATCCAATGATGGAAGAATCTCAACTCCACTATGAGGAGAGATTTCTGCACTTACATCTGACATGGAAGGAACTAAATCCTTTAGCCATGAACAGAATGGCACAGCCCTTACATCTAACCTACTCGTCAGAATGGCTCTCAATCTCAGCACTCGTATCTGACATGGAAGGAACTGAATCCTCTCACCATGACAGAATGGCTCAGCCCTTACATCTGACCATGGAAGGAACCAATCCTCTCACCATGTCAGAATGGCTATGGGTCTCATCACTGTCTCTGGGAGGAAGCCTCGATCTGGAGAACACCAAGTCTCTCTCTGAAGTACTCGAACTTCAGCCTAGCCAATGGCTTCATCAATACATCAGCTATCTGTTCCTCCGTCGCAACATACAGGAGCTTCACTGCTCCTCTCTGCACCATATCCCTGATATAGTGATACTTGATCTTGATATGCTTCAACTTGTCATGGAACACTGGATTCTCTGAAAACTTTACGCAACTTTGGTTGTCACAATGTATACAAGTAGCATCCAACTGGAGATCAAATATATCAGACAGTAGCTTTCGCATCCATACTGCCTCACAACTAGCTGAACAAGCTGCGACATACTCTGCTTCAGCTGTACTCAGTGCCACACAGGATTTCTTCCTGCTAAACCAAGAGATCACACCTGATCCCATACTGAAGCAACATCCTGAAGTACTCTTCCTGTCGATGGCACTACCTGCCCAATCAAAATCAACATAACCCTCCAGGTTAATCTTTTGATTCGCATCGTACTTGAGTCCATAATCAACTGTACCCCTGCATGCTTTGAAACCATTAGGTGAACATGTCTCAATGTGTTCACAGCAAAGCAAATATCTGGTCTCAGGTACATCAAGGACCCAATCATCTGACGATACATCGTAGCATCAACCGACTCTGATGAAGCATCACTCAATAGCTTCATGTTCGATGCCATAGGTGTGGTCATGTAGTCCATCATCCTGAACCTCTTCAGGATCTCTACTGCATACTTCCCTCGTCCAAGGAAGATTCCATCTGTGCTCTGCCACACCTCCATACCTAGAACAATAGTGCATCGACACATAACAGG
This sequence comes from Pseudotsuga menziesii, assembly GCA_001517045.1. Taxonomy (NCBI): domain Eukaryota; kingdom Viridiplantae; phylum Streptophyta; class Pinopsida; order Pinales; family Pinaceae; genus Pseudotsuga; species Pseudotsuga menziesii. The sequence continues at coordinate 508,204 of LPNX010150377.1, read as the reverse complement.
AGCATCACTAGTCTTCCACATTCAACCTTGGATCAAAGGTTGGAATCCACTTTACTCTCAGTAAAGCCTAGAATCATCAGTAATCTGCCCATCCTGTCATACCATGTCGAACCTCAGGATCTTCTGCAATCACTCCCTCTAAAGCAGAGC
>LPNX010150377.1:440834-506234 GCA_001517045.1 Pseudotsuga menziesii | reverse complement strand
TATGACTCAAATACATAATAGAAACATCCCGGAATAAACATCAGGTTACAATATATAAAATACATATAAGAATACATTCCGAAGTTACATATACATCAACACATATGTTGTAATTGTTTTTCTTTCTCTTTCACTTTGTTTGAAAGATTTATCACTTTTGTATGCAATCTATCTTTTTCTTCTAGGCATTTCTTCAACATCACTACATTTTTATTTTTCTACTTTGAGTGCTCATCTTCCTTTCTTTTAAGATCATCCTTCGTCCACTTCAACTCAGATTGAACTGCAGTTAATTTTCTCTTGACCTATTGTACCTCCTTCTCGAGCTCTTATGCCCTCAAATCTGTATCAGATGGAGTATACAAAATTGCTTCTACCACAAGTTTCTCCTGCAAAGATTTAATTTCGGATTTCAAATCTTATATCTCACTATCACATCCCAAATGTAGTGCTTTTCCCTTCTCCAATAGTTTTTGGTGAAGGTCTCTAATTTTGGCCTCCTTCTCCTCTATCTTCTTCTTCAATGTTGGATCTGATGAGCCAAATGTAAACTCTACAACATGGATTGTTGAAGCGGCTTCATTCAAGGTCTTCTCTCGTTGTTTCAAGAACTTCTGAAACTAGAGTAAGCTCTCCATAGTTACATCACCAAGTTTTGTACTGCCAAAAATTCTTGGTGTACTGACCTTTTTACCCTTGACTTTGGATTATTTTGGTGTGCTGACCTTTTTACCCTTAACTGTTGATTCTTTTGGTGTGACGACCTGTTTACCCTTGACTGTTGATTCTTTTCCTCTTCTAGCTCTTTTAGTCTCGAGAGTTGCTGAAATCCTTTCAATTCTCTTAGTTTTCAGCAACTCATTTTATTTTTAATTGTTTTATTCAATTTTTCCAATCTTGTTTCATATTCTACGGTCTCATTTCATTATTTAATGATCATTTATCTTATTGTATTTTCAAACACAACCTTCAAAACAACAATAAATGTTTCTTTCTACTTCAATTCTTACTGAAGTTCTACTTCCTTACCAAATACAGTCTTCAGTGGTGGCATGTTCAAATCTTCAGACCTGTTTTTCAGCTCATTTTCAAGTCTCCCTATAGTTTCCTCATATTTTTTCTTTTCAGCCCAAAACATGTCTTTTAGTCTTTCAAGGTCAGAAATCGATCCTTCTAGAACTACGCTAAATTTAGAACATTGATCCTTAATAAGTTTATCCTTCTACCCAATTATTTTTTTAGTTTCCACAATTTTTTCTCTAAACTTGTAACACGATGTATGAAATCAAGAATTTGGACATCCTTAGTTCTGCACAATTCATCACTAGCAGTGAAGGAATCCTCCCACAAGGTAGATTGTTCTTTGAAATGCACCATTTTATCAAATAAAGAAAAAACAAATCTACCATCAAAAGAATATTTTCCATGAATTAGGTCTTCATCACTAGTCAGTGAACGGTCCATATCATTGTTCACAAATTCCTCCCATTGATCTGAATTTACATTTCCATGCATTCCATCCAAATTTGTGACAACAACATCTTCTTCAAGGAAAAGCGAAGGCATGTCATTTCCCACAGATTCCATATTGCCCTCGAAAGGTTGTCCATGTATTGTTGATGTAGTGATAGTAGAAACTCCTTCTACATTGTTCTTTAAAGACGGTTGAGGTAATTCCTCATTTTTTTGTTGTTCTTTAGGCTTCCTAATGTATGTTCTAATAGAATTTGACCCTACAACAATGGGTCGACATAAATCAAATTTTTTTTGTAGTGTGCCCGGGTAACTGAACTTAACCCTCTTCATTTTACTATCTTGCAATGCAGAGTGCAATTTCCTAGCCAATAGATGAGGGAAATCTATGGCCATGTCTTCAACCTAGTGTATGGCCAGCTTCATGCAATCACCCAAAATATCATGCCGCTTGTGGTGATTCATAATGGTCCTAAGGATAATCTGAATCAGGTTTTTGTATATTCCTTTAGGAACATCTTCCATTTTTAGACCATTCCAGGGAACAACAACCCATTTCCTGCAAATTTTACTGGCCATCTCAATCTTTTCTAGCTTGGGGGATTTCCAGGAGTTTAACATTGCCTCCTCTCTTCGTGGAATTTTGGTTGCTCTGGAAACCAAATCGAGGTCTAGATGAACCCTCTTCCCAAAAATTTGCAATTCCATATGCCCATGATCATAACTATAGATGGCATCATCTATCTCCTCATTTTGGAAATTAAAATGTCCAAAAATAAACCTATCCACTCCTACTCTTAAAAGGATATTTAACATACCAGTTGGCCATATGCGTGTATCACTCTATTCATCAGCATTCTCTTGGAATTTTTTCACCGTGAACCGTTCAACCTGGGAACCCCGCGCTTCTCCTGATGTCGTGGTAGAGAAGGCCCCTGTGTTTGTTTCCATGGTGCAAGATGCCCCTGTTTCATTTGTTTTTTTTTTTTACTAAAACGGTTATGGGGCTTTTTTAATTATCGAGTGGCAAACCAGCTGCCAGAGGCTTTACATTCAGATACTAGTCTATCATAATCTTGGAGTCCAGAAAAACAGGCTGCAAACTATCTATTGCACCCTTTACAAAAGATCTGGAGAGCTAAACAGATACATAAAGAGAAAGCCATAGACTGAAGAGCATGTAAATAGATAGATGAGACTATTTGAAAGCAGGACATGTAAACAGGAAAGAGCTTGAAATCTGAGAAGAAGAATCAGCGTTCTGGTTTAGACTCCTTTCCCTTCTCGTTGGTCAGATCTGCTACCTTCTTTTCCAGTTCCTTCAGCCGGTGACCAATCCCTCCAGTGGCCTCAGCCAAATCCTTTATATTTTTCAGCTTGTCATCATAGATTTATTCCCTTAGTTCTTTTAATTCCATGTTCATGCTTTCCCACCTGCTCGTTCCAAGAGCCTGCATCCTGACTTGCTTGCTCTTGAGCTCGTTGAGATCTGCCTGGAGTTGGGAAAGGCGAGATTCAAGGGTGGACAAACTGGAGGCCATAACGTTGCTTCCTATCTCTTTCTTTGATCACACTCTGCGTGTAGCTCAGCGCTTCCTTCAGGAAAAAACAGAGGAAATTGATGTAGCTGAGAGAGGGACGCTGCCTGATATATACTCGAGACATTGGCGTCATCTGAAAAAAGGGATGAAACAATACAGGTCCTTGAGATTTCCTTTACTGAAAAGGCGATTTACCTTGCTGGATGGGGATCGTCCTTGAGGGCGTCTATTGGATGCCAATTTCGATGAAAACATACCCAGTACTGAGAGGATCGTGGTCATGATTCCAACTCTGTTTCTTATTTGATTTACTTCTGAGGATTGTACAGATCGATATTCTCAAGATAATCACCCATGCTGAGCTTTAGAAGCACGAGTTTCTCAATGCTTTTCCTGTACAGAGCTAATAGGACAGAGTCGCTCTGACTAAGGAATGGTCACGTGGCTGATGATTCCATTTAGACTTAGTTCTCCTTTGCTCAACTGGACTCCCAAGTTTGCTTCATGATCAGCTAAATTGTTCAGATCCCGGAGTACGTGGAAGAATTTCACCTCTTCAAAGTCTTTTATCTTGAGTGAGACTTTCCTGTAGATGTGGGTCAGCTCCATATTTTTTGGTGGCTCCTTCAGGATGAGAGCTTGGATGGTGTTACGGGAGTCACTTATTATCACGAGATTCTTGATGGAGAGCGCACTAGCCTGTGTGAGACCCTTCCAGATGGTAAGAAATTCGGCAGCATTGTTTGTTTTATTGCCCAGACCCCAGGAGAAATTGAGGATGGTCCTCCCGGTAACATCAATTATAACTCCTCCACTTCCTGCAAGCCCTGGATTTCCCTTTGAGGCCCCGTCAGCCTGCAGTATGTGCTCATTCAGTGCAGATCTCCATTTAATAAACTCCTTCTCTTCTAATCTAATTTCCCAAGGGTCATGATGCTTGACCGAGAGCTTGGTTCTGGTGAGAATGGAGGGGTCGATCTGGTGGAACCAGCTGTTCTCCTTATGGTCAGGGGAGGATTCATTGGTTAGGTTTGGAATTGAAGAAAACAGCTCCCCAATCAAGGCTTTCACTTTAGTGGCAACTTGGGCTGGAGTACCTGCTTTGTCCTGAAAAACTCTGTTATTTCTTTCCAACCAAACTTTCCAGCAGAATATTTTGGGGATCCACATCCAGCACATTTTGATCAGCTTCAATCTGGCGAGAGGGAATGGGGCTAAGTCTGTCCAATGAGCAAACAAGTAGAAGATGGAAGAGGGGAGATTCAGGTTCAGTTAATCAAGGATAATGTTCCAGAGATCAATTGCAAAGGAGCATTGCAGAAACAGGTGAAACGAGCTTTCTTCATGGCTGGCACAGAGAGGGCATCTAGAAGGCCCCTCCCAACCTCTTTTAAGTAGATTATCCCAGGTTAAAATGTTGTTGTGCAGAAGAGACCAACAAAACAGATCGATCTTGGGTAGGGAGGGGTGGAGCCATAGATTTCTCCACACCGTGGGATCCGGGGCAGCCCATGGAATGGCTTTAAGGACAACATAACTAGCAGCGGCTGAATACTTTCCGAAGGAAGAGCCCTAACCTCTTTTGTCTTTCAGCTTGGAGGAAGTTGGGGAGAGGCCTTGGAGAGCAACAAGGAGAGCGCGGGCTTCCAGATCAAGAGGAGGTGGGACAGGCCCCAGGTCCCACTCAAGCCAACTGTCATCTGGCCCCCACCTAGAAAGATCCCAAAGTGAAAATTTACTGTTTGAGTGAAGCCAGTTTTTGATATTCACCAGACCGTCCGAGCCAAAAAGAGGAGGCTGTCCAAGAATAGAGTCCTCCCAAAATTTTATTTTGGCTCCATTACTCGGAATCCAAGTGAGGTTGGAAGAGATCAAGTTTAGGGATTTAAGGCAAAGGAAGAGGATAGGGGAGCCTTTCATGGTCCTTGGGGGGTGGTCCAGGCACCTTTATTTGTGGCCTTTGAAGTACTTTGTTCTCAACGCTTTGGAGCTCCAAGTTGTTTTCCCCCTGACCATTTTCCAGAGGATCTTTCCTCCCATGGCTAAGTTCTAAGTGGCCACATCTCTTATTTGCATCCCTCCTTCCCATTTTGGGGCTTTGACTTTATTCCAGCTTACTAAGTGCATTTTCCTTCCTTCATTCCTTCCCCCTTCCCATAGGAAATTTTTCAGAAGCTTGTCTATTTCTTTCACTATCCCTTTAGGGGCTAATAAAAGCGAGGCTTGGTAAACAGGCAGGGAGGCTAGAACAGAGTTTATGAGCACTAATTTACCAGCTTTGTTCAGCCAAGAGGCCCCCCAAGACGTGATCTTACTCTTGAGTTTTTCAAGCAAGGGCATCCAGAGGCTTTTCCTAGGGGCTATTTTCACGAGAGGAATTCCGAGATATTTAATGGAATCCCACCGGGAGGTCCCATCCATGTTCAGCGTTCTGGAGATCTCAGCCATGTCGATGGGAGGGCAGTTCCAACTATAGATCTTGCTTTTCCTCAAGCTGATTTCACTTCCAGAAGCCTCCGTGAAGGCATCCAACTCATTTTTGAAGGATCTGGCCGTAGAAAGATTTGCTCGGCCCATAAGGAGGGTATCATCCGCGAACTGGGCATGGTTCAATCTCTTCACTCTGGGAGAGATAGACAGCCCCAAAAGAGACTGCGGCTGGATTCTCTTGACAAGCTGGAAGCTGAGGACCAAGGCTTGGATCACATAAAGCAGGGGGGATAGAGGGCAACCCTGCCTTAAGCCCCTGGTTGCTTGAAAAAAGTTGGCCGGTCTCCCGTTCACCAATGGGGCGATCCAAGGCTCCGAAATGCAAGCTTTGATCCAGTTTACTAAATGAGGGTGGAAACCCATTTTTCCCATAACTGCAAACAAAAAATTTAAACGAACTTTGTCAAATGCATTAGCAAGGTCAAGCTTCACTATCATACCTTTTTCTTTTCGTTGACAGCTGGAATGGATTGCCTCTTGAACCAAGATGATGTTGTCCTGGATTTGTCTGCCCTGAATGAAGCCCCCCTGGTTCTCCGGGATGATCCTTGGAAGGATTTTTTTTAGTCTGTTTGCGATAACTTTGGTGATGATTTTATAACCTGTATTGCAGAGCGAGATGGGCCGGTATCTGGAGAAGTTGAGGGCTCCTTTTTCTTTAGGAATTAAAGCCAGGAAAGAAGAGTTTGTGCTCCCACCGATTTTGCTGCAATTCTGGGATTTCCTCACCATTTTGACCAAGTCTTTCTGGATGATGTCCCAACAGGCTATGAAGAATCTTGCCGTAAAACCATCTGGTCCGGGAGCTTTGTCTGGATTCATTCCTTGAATAGCTTCTCTAATCTCCTCAGTCGTTATAGAGGCCGTTAGCCTATGATTTTCTTCCTCATTGATGATCATTAGAATTTCAGAGAGAGGGTATCGATCCAGGAGAGCGGGCGCGTCCATATCTTCTGTGAACAGATCTTTAAAAAAGGAGTGGGCCGCGATCTTTATCTCCTCAAAGTTACTGATCACGTGGTCCTGGAAATGAATTTCTCTGATGTTGTTCTGGTTTTTCCTTGCTTCTACCTGTTTATGAAAGAAGGAGGTGTTTTTATCGCCCTCTTGCAGCCAAAGGCAGCGCGCTTTTATTCTCCAATACTACTCTTCTCTTCTCAACGCTGAATGAAGAGCCTTTTGGAGGTCGATTTCCTTGTTGAGAAGCTCCGCGGTGATCGTGGACTCCTCCATGAGCACCTGGTGGTTTCCAAGAGCACGTTGGGCATGCAATCTTTCCGAGATAGGAGATGGCTGGGACTTTGCCCAGGATTTCAGAGCCACTTTCAGTCTACGTAATTTCTCCTCCCAAATGTAGAACGGCGAGCCAGAGACTGCTTTTTTCCACGTTTCTGTAACCAAATCTGAGAAACCTTCCATGGTGACCCAGAGTGGGATGAAGCGGAAGGGGATGGGCCCCAACTTTTCTCCGGTGGTCAGTGCCAATGAGATAGGCTTGTGGTCAGAGGTGCATGCCTGCAAGATTTATGAGTTGGCAAATAGACCAAGCGTGAGGAAGGACGAGTGAACCAAGAACCGATCCAGGCGGGCAGCAATATGGCCCGGACCAACTCTTTTATTTGACCACGTGAATTTTCCTCTGCTGGGTTTGATATCCTCCAGATCCCAGCCTGAAATGATGTCTTCAACCCACTCCCGCTTCAGATCTCTTACGGGGGAGCCTCCTTTCTTTTCCGAGAGTGCCAGGGTTACATTCATATCACCAGCGAGCACCAGATTGTCGTGATGGTTGGCTGAAAGGAACATCGTCAATGAGTCCCAGCAGTCTCTCTTTTCTGCCAGGAGGACTGGGGCGTATATGTTGAAGAGGGAGATCTGCTGCCCCGAGTCTCGATGCTGCAGATTTGTGAAGATCCAATGGGTGGTGCCATATTCCTCGAGCAAGTCAAACATGGAGGAGTTCCAGAAGGTGGCTATCCCTCCTGAGGCTCCCCTTGAGCTGATTGCTCTTCCTTCTCCTTTTTTCCAAAACTTTTTGCCTGCCTGGATGGTCTCAGGCGCCTCCATCTTCATCTCCTGGATCAGAAGTATCTCTGGGGAGTTCATTCGGACAAGATATTTGATTGCTTCTTCTTTGGTCTTGCTTCCCATCCCTCTGCAATTCCAGGAGATAAATAGCATTGGGGTCAGGAGGAGGGGGGGGTGGCTCCTTTCGGAGCCCTGCCTTTCTTTGAGGATCTGGTTTCTATCATGTCCGGAATGGTTTGCTGGACTCCTGCCGTGACATCTCTGTATGATATTTCCTCTCTTTTTTTGCGATCTGGCTTCCTTCCTCTTGGGTTCCTTTCAGGAGTTCCAATCGAGCTGCTGGTCTCAGTGGCCCCCCCATCTGATTCAGCTCCAGTTCCAGAATCTAAAGTGGTATTTTCTTCGTCCGATTTCAGTGCTTCTTTTGCTATTGGATCATTATTTTTCCTGGCTGGGTTTTCTGAGGAGGCTGCAGATTGAGTTGCTATCTCTATACATTCCTTTTCCAGTTCGATTAGAGTGTTTGTAGCTTTTGCCTGGGGCTCCTTTGGCGCATTCTCATTTGCCTGTGGATGGATCTGCGTGTGATCAGGTCTTGGCTCTTTGGGTTTAGAGGCTGGCTTGCTTCTCTTGACCTTATGCCAACCTTCAGTTTCTTCCTTGTCCAGTGATTGATTTTTTGGGCAATTCCTCTGAAAATGCGCATGCTCTTGGCAGAGTCTGCATTTGAACAGAAGGTGTTCATAATCCACTTTCTGGAAGTGGGTCCAGGTGCCCACCTTCAGCTTCACTGCCTCTGGAAGGCCTGCTTCTAGATTCACCTCCACACAAATCCTAGCACAGTTGTAGATGTTCTTATTGTCTGCCTTGTCCACGAATTTTCCTATTCCATTTCCGATCTTCTGCAGTGCTTCGAAGTTCCAGCAATGGATCGGCAGATTGGGAAGCCTGACCCAGACCGGCACCTCCTTAGGCAGATCTACTGAGGGATCAAAATCTGGGGTCCAGCGATTTAGGTACAGGCATTGGGTTCCCATGAAGTATGGGCCGTTCCGGAAAATGAGATCTTTATCCTCCTTGTCAATGAATTCGAAGAGAAAGTAGCCACTGCTCAGGGGGTAGCATGTGACTCCATGATTTAGATGCGGCTTCCAATTTCTCTGGATCCAGTCGTCGGTAGTCTTTGCTGAAGGCCAGAGGCCCATGAATTGGCCAACCAGACCTCTTTCAGATAGAGCCAGGGCAATCTTGACCGAGGATGTCTCTGGCAGGGCGATTTCAGGAATATCAGCGAGTTTTTTTATGAATTTAGGGATCACGGGAGGTGCAGATCTCTTCCCTCCGCCTGCTACTAGTCTCCGAAACGCGTCCAACTCTGCAAGAAGGGGGGGAGGGAGGGTCTCCTCGCCCCCAGGGGCGGCCATAGCTGCCAGGAACCCTAGCCCACGCGCGCGCTCAGCCTAAGGTCGCGTCCTCAAGGAGCTGCCGATCCACTTTTTCAAGAAAGGTGTTAGTCATAGCCCCTGTTTCATTTGTTGCCATAGTACACGACGACCCAATTTCAATTGCGATCGTGGTTGGTTTGGTATGCACATTGAGGAATGCACGCTAAGGAATGCAAGCTTAGGAATGCACGATGAGGAATGCACGCTAAGGAATGCAAGCTTAGGAATGCACGATGAGGAATGCGCGCTAAGGAATGCAAGCTTATCAATGCGCACTGAGGAATGCACGCAAATGAGTTTTTTTATTCGATTTCATGTATATTATTTTTTTTCACAAATTCATGTATATTGGGTTATGGCGTCAATGTCCCTATATTATGTATATAAACCTAGTTTTGATTTTCAAATTCAAAATGATTTGTAGATTGGTTGTTTTGTACAACATAAAAGGTCCTGGCCTCAATTGAGTTAAGAAATCAACTTACTATTATTGTTATTTATTTCATATGAATTTGTTTCTGGATGCAAGATTATTCCTTTAAATATTTAATTTTGTTCATTTTGTTATTCTTGCTACAATGTGAAAAATAAATTATATTAATGTTAAAGATGATCAAAATTGATCATTGGAACTGCCAATTACATCATGTAGAAAACCTTAATAGAGTGCCTTAAGCAACTCCAGGCTATTTACATTAAAAGCCAAAGTATATAGATAGAAGATGTTACTTACTCATACAGTTGTCAGAAGATGAAGTTATCAAATCCCCCGATCAATCACTATAAAGCTCCTAAAACCTATCTGACTTATCATCTAGAGTATAGATTATAGCCATGAAGATACCCTTTGTAATTTTGGTTCATAGTTGGTTTACAACACATGAAGAATATTTATCTCTTCCAATATGGTAAACAAGTAGCTCATTTTTTTTTGCTTAATGTGGTTTTTTAACTTTTGGTAAATTAATGATGAAAATTTTCAAGGGTTAGAGTGAAGAATGAATATCTTGCATGTGGATCATTTCTGCATTCATAGTGACTTATGAGAATCATATACATTTTGTATTTTTCCCTGCATTAACTTATTTTTCAATGTCTTTTTAGTTAGAATTTGAAACCTCTTACATATGGATGTGGATACTATATCAAAATACCAAACTGGTGTCTTCAACAAGATGCATAGTATCCCCTTCCATTCTCTACTACCCAATGGTCTCTTGTTGGCCATGGGATTTACCTATCCTCTCTAGAATTGATTGTCTTTGATTGACTGAGCACAACCAAATATAGAAAGGATACAGGATTACACTCACATTCTAATATCTATAATTTGTTTTTTCTTAACCACTCTACAATATTAGGATCTAGCTGAAACTCTGCCACCTATTCTGCATGATGAAACTTAGAAGAATTTTTATAGGTTGTGATGTTGTAGATATTGAAAGATAATTTGTATGTGATTTTCTCCCATGTGATCTTGTGTGGATGAATTCCAAGCTTATGAGTTAGTACATTGACTTTGTTGCTGATAGATTGTTGGTGAGTATGCTCCAAGGTTTTATATATTGTACTAATCAAAATCATTGCATTCTTATGATTCATTTATTGATTCAGTAGTGCTATTGTGGGGTTGGTTAGGGCTTGATTTGTAAATTATTTTTGTGATGCATTCAGGTTTCCTTGGGATGTGCTAAAGTTTTTCATGTGCTACAGAGCTATCTTTTGTTAAGGGAAAAAAAGATAAAATGTAGGGGTTAGATACCCAATGGGTAGAGGCCAACAAGGTGAATCCATCAAGACCACTTTCATCTTCTCGAGCTTCTTTCGCTCTCCTCAGAGGGAATTTTTCTAGAGTAGTGCAAATATGGCTGAGAGGCACTTTTGGCAGATTGGTATCTTCTTCTTGGAAGACTTTTTTGTCAGGATAATGATATGGTTGGATGCACCATACAACACTCTAGAGATCCACACTCTCAGAATAGTTTTATCATCATCCTATGACCTGTGGCGGGCACTAAGGCCATATAGGCATATTTCACCAATAATTCCATACTTACAAAAAAAAAATTATCTTCTCCTAGGCTTGGTCTAATTTCCCTAAACCACAGTTGTGGCAAGTCCATAAATTCTTCTTCAGGATCTCTTTGGACAAAATGAGACCATGGTTGAGTAGACAAAACAACAACCTACAATATCCCCATGTGCTGTGGGAATTTTCTTCAACAAACAATTTGTGGCAAGCATCCTCTTAAGGCTACTTGGACCAATTTTCCCATACTTAGCCAATTTCCTGATTTTCACTAATTTGTCATATTTCTCCAGAACAATGTCATAATGCAACAATGATTTCATCTTCATGCCACATCATTATCTATGCCATTCCATGCCATGCCATCATCATCCTTAGTGCGGGCATCAACCTTAATGCAGGCATCACTTAGCCCCTTTACAACACTTAGCCATTTTTCCTTTGTCTTTAGTATGCAAAATAATGTTTTTCTTCTATTTTGGCAAGTTGAAATTTTCCTTATCTGGTCACCATAATAAAGACCAAGAGCATGGCTAGATAGCCATTTCAACAATGAACAGGACCATATCATCTGATGAATTTCATCATCAAAGGAACACCCCCTTGCAGGCATTTCCAAATGGTCTCTCAAATTCTTTGTCTAACACTTAACCAGTTCTCTTCAAACCCTAGGTCACCAAGGTGATTTCATTTTTTCTTCAAACTTGGAAAGTGAGACACCCAATGGGTAGAGGCCAACAAGGCGAATCCATCAATACCACTTTCATCTTCTAGAGCTTCTTTCTCTCTCCTCGACGGGCATTTTTCTAGAGCAGTGCAAATATGGCTGATAGGCGCTTTTGTCAGATTGATATCTTCTTCATTAAATACTTTTTGGTCAGGATAATGATATGGTTGGATGCACCATACAACACTATAGAGATCCACACATTCATAATATTTTTACTGTCATCCTATGAGCTGTGGCGGGCATTTTCGTAAGGCCAGTTAGGCAGATTTTACCAATTTGAAAGAGTTGATTCATGGATGAGTAGGCTCAGAAATGTGTAATTATGCCATTCCATATTTCATACACGGGATGTCAAGTTTGGTCATTAGGATTAATTAATGAAGAAAATATGAAGTTGGTTAAAGAGTCTAATTAGATTTGAAGACACCCCATTGACAGTCCAAACAAACAATATGACAGTTTAAGCAAATCGATTGAGGGCATAATAAGGATCAGTGGACCAAAAAACCAGTATTAAACTCATATTGGATGAATTCTGAATGTGACTATAAACAAGCTATAATTTTCCACTAGAGTTTCAACAATACAAGTGGTGCAATTTGTGTAATGAAAACCAAGGAATATAACTGAACGAGTGCATGAAAGGACACATTCCCTTGCAGCTAATGAATTAGATTGATTTCATAAGTAAGTAGAGGATTATCGTTCTTACCCAGTTTGATATTACTTGATATTATTGTTTAGTTATACCCATTTTGTTGGTTGACAAGTCTGCATTATGCTCATCTTTTTAAGCTGAAAAAAGTGTGTCCATATTTTACAAGAGTGCGTTATACACAATGAGAATGTTGGACAAGCTAAAAATCAACAAAAATTGCCTCAATCATTAATATTTCCATAATACAAGCAAGGTAGCAAACAAGAGATGAAATGTCAAAATGTGAAATTGCTCATTCCATCATATTCCAAACTCTGAAGCACCAGTTACCGATATACCATCATGAGGAGGGATCGATGAAGTGACGGATGTCAAGTCCATAAACCGTAAGGAAAATCAAAGTTGATTTCAAGTGAGGTCGAGGGTCACCTCCGCCATTGATACCATGACGTCACCACAGCAGGGGCGGCGTAGTTGGCATTACCACACAAGAAATCGGATCAAGATCCCACGTGACCATCCGTGTTGTCATCATGCTACTTGATAATGGCATGTGTTAGGATTTGACAGACTCGTGGTGAACTCGACTACTAATGATTATTTAGTAACCGCCCAGCTCGTTATAAGGGCACGATCATAGTTGTCCTAAGATACAGAGTGAGTAAATACTTGTAAAGAATAAGGATGACTAACTGTTGTTCTGCTAAGGATCCTGGGGGTCCTGATACGGGATCTGTAATGAATGTTCTGCTTGGGAATCCTATTGTTCGATGTGTTTTATTGATCGTTGGGCACTGCTTGGAAATTCAATCATTTCTAGAACTTCACGCAAAAGCATCTCCAGCCATCGAGGTAGAGATGTTCATTACATTAGGAATATCTTCTGATGTTGGTAAGGGAAATGTAAATATGTTCATTACATTAGAAATACTTTCTGATGCTGGTAAGGGAAATGGTGTCCTAATAAAATGCAACACCACTGCGAAAGCAGTTCCTAGAGTTCTTGGTCATGAGAACATCCCGTCGAAGCCTCCAGACAAGGTCATTGACTCCATTACTGCGGTGCATATTATCCATTACTAGGAATGGTCGGTCGAACGAATGTTCAGACTGGGGGAGAAAAGATCTTAGGTATTTGTCAGCATTGTCCTTGCTGCAAATTTCCAACTCTAATGAAGGTGATGACAAATCCAAAGAGGTTTTGCATTGGCATATCATGTAGGATGGATTTGGTCCCGGTAGAAGAAGTAGATAAGAATGACAATCACATCAAGAATTTAGTATTGTCGATAAATGGGGTTGTCTTCTCCAAGTCTGTGCAAATAATAGGTTACCAGGAGATATAGATACCGGACAAAAAGCCAAACACAGAAGGAGCATAAACCTTCCTGCCAGTTGTGAACACAGGAAGAACATAACTATCAAACACATAATGAACATAAAGGTCAAAAGCAGAAAAGGTCATGGGGCTAATTCAACATGTATGCCAGGAGGTGCGCAAGAGGAATAAAACCATTATCGAAGCTCTAGAACGTCAATATCGAAGCAAGCGATCCTGCACCCCAGACGTCGCATTGCTATTTTTGATCCAGCATGGTCGTCACATCATATTGCCTTTTGTAGGTGTAAATCATGGCGAATCCTCCACCTCAAGAAGTTTGTTAAGATTCATTATGATGATTTCAGGATTTGATCCCCAGATTTTGTAACAGAATTGGGCTCTGTTTTGAGGTTGGTCTCAGGAGCCATAGCATTATAAATATAACCTCCTCGGAGGAGAACATGGGTTGATTTGACTTTCATATTTTTGAGGCCTCTGCACCAGGATTGTGGCTCTGCAAACATCTTTGGGAGTAATAATGAAAATGCTTCTCTAAGTTTATGAGATTCATCATGGTTTCTGTATTCAGTTTGTGTTCTATGTTATGTCATTTTCCATATGTGTTAATTCATGTTGAATGCTTTCTAGTAGTAAGAGAAGAATCCTTATGATAGTTTCTGATTCGGATTCCTATGAGCATCTTCTTTGTGTCTACAATGTAATAACATGGTGATTTCAAGTGCAAAATGAGTAGTCTGTATTTAAACTTAGTTTTGATTTTCAAATTCAAAATGATTTGTAGATTGGTTGTTTTGTACAACATAAAAGGTCTTGGCCTCAATTGAGTTAAGAAATCATCTTACTATTATTGTTATTTATTGCATATGAATTTGTTTCTGGATGCAAGCTTATTCCTTTAAATATTTAATTTTGGTCATTTTGTTATTCTTGCTACAATGTGGAAAATTAATTATATTAATGTTAAATATGATCAAAATTCATCATTGGAACTGCCAATTACATCATGTAGAAAACCTTAATGGAGTTCCTTAAGCAATTCCGGGCTATTGACATTAAAATCCAAAGTATCTAGATAGAAGATGTTACCGACTCATACAGTTGTTAGAAGATGAAGTTATCAAAACCCCCGATCAATCACTATAAAGCTCCTGAAACCTATCTGACTTATCATCTAGAGTACAGATTATATCCATGAAGGTATCCTTTGTAATCACTAGTCACACAGTATAACCACTAGTTACATAGTTCAATGTCATCCTTATGCCAAGGAATGAAGCTCAACAAAGCATCTGCTAGATTACATAATGCGCTACTGGGACGTGGTAGAGTTATATTTTCAAATAAAGGATCTAAAATTTCTGTCGGATTCACAATATAATAGCCTTTTCCAACAGGGACACAGTGTACCATTGCATTTAGGTTAGTCTTATGTATTGTCGCCCTTGCAACTTTAACCCTTGACTTTAATGCAATAAGAAAGCATTTCTTTCTTTCCAGACCCAATTGGGAAGTTGGTGTCAACTCATTAGACAAAGTAAGATGCATGGAAATAAGAATTTGAACATTGATGATCCTAGATTAAATAATTACAATCTTACCTGAATTGGTGTTTTCATTTTGTTAATTTGCAGTTTCGATGGAACCATTGGTGTTTTTTGTACCAAATATTGATCATATTTTGGTGCACGACTCGGCACCCAATAGAAAATGATTTCTAATATATTGATAAAAAAAAAATTGAACTAAATTACGAAATTTTTCAATACTTACTAGGGATGATGGAGTATGCATTGAAGTTAATTTCTTTTGTATTAGTCCATTCATAGGGGTTATTATGTCCCCTGTATTACTCTATCAAGGAAAAAAACTATAATATATATATATATATATATATATATATATATATATTCAAAAGATGAAAATAAAATATTATTTAAAATAATAATTAAACAACTAACCTCCACCACAGGCGTGATTTCAGCATGAGCATTTTGTACAGTAGGACACTGCTTATATGAGAAATCAGATATTAGAATTCATATCATTAGTGTGAAAATATGTATATTGAGACAAGAGTAAATATTTGGACACTAACACTTTCTTTATTGACCACATCTTCTCTCTCCATATCTTCTACTCTTTTCAGTAGTTTAGTTATTGTTGTTTTCAAAGATGTGATTTCCTGTGTTTTTTCTTTCACTATAGCTTGGCTTACAGCTAGCACCTCCTTGTATGGAATTTTTCCAAACAATTTAGTTGGCGTAACTCCTAAGCCAACTCCGTGACATCGTCC
Organism: Pseudotsuga menziesii; assembly: GCA_001517045.1. Classification (NCBI taxonomy): domain Eukaryota; kingdom Viridiplantae; phylum Streptophyta; class Pinopsida; order Pinales; family Pinaceae; genus Pseudotsuga; species Pseudotsuga menziesii. The sequence continues at coordinate 490,205 of LPNX010150377.1, read as the reverse complement.
TCTTGCATCAACCCATAGTACCTTAGCAATGGCATCATCCCTAGCTACAAAGTCTTGAGATGCAACTTCTACTTGTGCTTGTTCAATTTTTTTCTAACATTGACATACAATTAAATGAGATCATAGAAGAAAAAATTTCCAACATGTAAAATGAAAATTTTAATCAATATCTAAATTAAAAGGTTGAGAACATACTATTGTTTCTCCTACAGCTGGTGTGATTGGAGTGCCATCCTTCTTTTGATGGCACTTCTTCCATAAGTTTGCCCTAGTAATGCTTGTCGTTGTATCATTAGAGGCTACTAGTTGCAACAAGTAAAATAGTATGGTTAAGTTATGACATTACAATGAAACTGAAATATGCTAATATTTCTCATATCGGATAAAATATCATCGCAATTGTTTACCATATCATCTTCGACCAGTTGATAACCTTGATGTCCAGAGGTGTGCAAGTCCCTCTCCTTTTCTCTATTTTCCTTGTTTTTTTCCTTATATCCTAGAAATCAATTGAAAATAACATACATAAGTCAACATTACAAGCCAATAGACATTCTAAAAAACTTGATTATATAATATGTGAACTTTTTGCTTACCAGGAATTCAGTGGTGGCTCGTGATATGACGAATACTCTCCACACTGTCTCACTTATCCTAATTGGAGGAACATTTTTTAATCTTTCCTCTGTTGACCCATAAGGGTCACGGTATTTTTTGGTCAACCAATATCTATGATTGTTTGCCTTATGGCCAGTGGATTTCATACAATATTATTTAAGAACCGGAGGGATTATGAATTTTTCCTGCAACATACAAGAATTTCATTTTTAGATGTCATACATAGTTTGAAAATAAACTTCGAAATCATCCAAAAATAGAAATGTTGAAAACAAATACACATAATGTCTAATACTCACATTAATAATGTTCCACAAGTCCTCCTTTAATTGATCTGAAACCTTCCTCCAATCAGAATTATTGATTGGAACCATTTCCCTTGCAAGCACACCTAGTAATGAAGATAGCTTCACGGAGTTTGGACCAATTGGTTGGTTCCTTTCATTGATATGAATTTCGATCTTTTCCTCCAAGTTATTGATTTCTACACATTTAGTTGCTCCTCTACCTTTCTTCTTGACTTTCTCTGTCAATGCTTGTGCAGAAGGATATTCACCTTGTATACTAATATCTTGTTGGCATTGTTCTTTCTAAACATATTCTATAAAAGAAGGGCACGTAAAGATGTTATGGATTTATAAGTCATAAAAAATTATTTACGAAGAACTACAAAATTATATATTAATGAGCTTACCTTTTTCTTCATGTTTCTCTGCCTCTTTTGGTGTTGATGGATCTTCCCCTTCTACACTGGTATCCATATGGCATGGTTGTTTGTGAAGATATTCTATAAAATAAGGGCACATAAAGGTGTTATGGATTTCTTAATCATAATATTTATAGTTATAAAGAACTAGAAAAATCTGAATTAATGGGCTTACCTTGTTCATGTTTCCTCCTCCTGAAAAGAGGAAAATGTATCTTTGTCATTTGCTTCTTTGTTAGGACTAGTAGAGTCATTCAAAGGCATAGAATGCGTAATCTTCGTTGCTATTGTTTGTATATTCCTCTTCTTTATAACTGTAGCCAAGAATGTTATTAAACATATGCCTAACATCATCATACAATAAAAATAAGCATTATATTGCATAAGGAAATACATTGTTCTATTTCTAAATATTTACCTTCCGAGATGCATGTCCCTTTCTTTCCCATTTGATCATTTTGACGCGTTCTTTTTGAAAATTTCATAATCAGATTTTTTTTATTTCGTGTCATAATCTGCTTTCTTTGTTTTTTTTTTAAATGATCAAAGTATTGATTAGCCATAGCCTATTAGATTGTTATTAAAGTACAAAGTAATATGTTATAACAATTTAAATTAAATAAAAGTAGTACTCCCATTTGTTGTGATGGGAAATTTTGTTTTTTGCAAAGAACTCACGGATATAACCTCTTGGGTGGCTCAACCACAGTTTTATTAATATAAAACCTACTCGTTTTTGTTAAAAAAAACAATTTAAATTAAATAAAAGTAATGGTATACTTCAATCACAAACAATCACTTACCTCCATGTCTCCACTTGTACAAAGTCTGCATAACCAAAAAAATAAATTCTATCATCACTCAATTGCTAACTAAAAGTTGTTTAAACGATTAATCTATATAACAAGTTTCAAAAGTAAAAGGGAAGACTATCTGTAAGGACTATATGCTAAAAGGAACAAATGTTATAACTTGAGAGAGAGAGAGAGAGAGAGAGGGTTAGAGTGTTGTAGGTTTAGGTTAGACACGTACAATAGCCAACAAGATATCTCAGTCTCCAAGAGTGAAGACCCCTCAGCCTTAGAGGATGCAAGCATGACAAGGTTTACACAAGCAGACCCAAAGATGAACACGGTAACAGTCTTGCAGCAGTGGGAAAATGCAGTCCAACTCTAGTGATGACAAAACAATCACAACCCAGCTAAATGAATGTTAAACAGTCCACCACTCAGCTAGGAAGAGCCACCACAATCCATGGTCAGCCCTAGAGGAAACCCAAATTTTCACAGAATTTTTAAAATTTTGTTGCAGAGGAACTACTATTTTGATTTCTGTCCATAAAGAAACCACATAATGTGTATTACACTTACTGAGCATATGATAAAATTTTGTACAAAATGCAGCACAGAATGCGTATTACACCTTAAATTTTGTAGCAGAGGAACCACTATTTTGATTTCTGTCAATAAAGAAACCACATAATGTTTTCAGTGTTTGTTGTGTTCAGTTATTATGTTGTTTTCACGAAAGCATTGATAACATACCTGCAATAACACAGAACACAGAACAAGAATGTAGTGAAACTGAAGTTACACCTCACGAGGTTCACCTTAATATATCCCAACAGCTTAGCTTCAACTTTCGTGGTGTTGAATACCAGAATCAAAGCAAGTAAACATTGGGTTGTGCCAAAAATAAAATGTCGCCCTTTCCCGGTAAAACTATTCGCGGGAGATAAAATGTGAAAAGTTATGTTAGGGGTCCCATTTTTTTTTATTAATTTTTTTTTTTTTTGGTAAATTTAATTTCGTTTTTTTGTGTAAAGAGCAAAAACACTCGAGTTTTCTCCTAAGGTTTTCAATGAAAAGGGGAAGGACCCTAGTACTAGGAGTCATGTAGGTGGACCAAAGGAAGGAAGGAGGGAACCAAAGAAATGCATCCAAAAGGAAATGAAATATTAGCCTATTGTGGTGGATGACATGAAGTTAAATATTGTAATAAGCATGGATTCTAAGGCATTGATTAGGAGGTTTATTTTTAGAAGGATGGGGACAATGAGTTTGTTTCAATAGATTCAAGTGCACTAGTAATCAATTTTATCTTACCACATAAGGGATTTAATTTTCATCTAAGCTTAGATGTTGAGGTTACATCCAAACATAGTATTTTTCTAGTAGGTATCTACTGCATTTATACCTAGGTGGATTTACCAATTACTTGATCAGATTACTTATATATCATTCAAGGTTCCATGTCAATAATTAAGGATACCATAAGGATAAAATAATTGTACAAAAATAGTCTATTTCCATAGACTCTCTTCTGATTCTACACAAGATATTTTCTCTTTATGCTATTTGTAACTACTAGCCTTACAAATCTACTTTCTTAATTGGCATATCAATTAGTTAACCAGGGATATTAGAATAATGAGAAGAGATATACGGTGTTACATTTTCTCTATATGCTCTCCATAAGTTTGACAATTCAATACATTGGTTAAGGTCCTACTTGGAGAAAACCTACAAGAACCTATATAATCCTTTTAAATATTAACAATTGTTATCATTACCTCTTCCAACCATATGAAATTCTTATCAAGATAAAAGGAATTTGAACCATTAACCTATGTTTTTTAGACTAGTATTATACCATTGAAACTATTCTCCTGATGAAAATATGATAACTTGCTTGATAGACCATATGAATATGATGTGACCCCAACCTCCTTATAAGTATAATTTTTAACCTACAATGTCAACCTCCATCTCTTTATAATTATCAAACAAATTATAGGTATATACCTAGTATTGTAGGTACTAATAATGGAAAGGACGCCTTTCTAATTCCTACAACACTTGTTATATGAATTAGTGAACCATGACAATCTTGTAGCTAGATCAGAGAAAATCATGGTTATATAGATCCAAAATTTCATTTAATCTATCCTTAAGTATTCCCTTAATCGTCATCGCTAACTAAAAATGATTGACACCAAATGAAGTAACATATACTACCTTGAATTATGGACATTACAAAGGAGGCAAAGTTGTCATTTATCTTGGACTAGTGGAGCATATGAAGGAAAATGACTGTGAACCAAATATTCATACTTACAATCCTTTAATGAATGGATTTAACAAGGAAAATTACTTGATACAAATAAGGAGGTTGAAAGGGTATACCATGAAATCGACCATGTATATTAGGCTATTGTGGTGGATGACATGAAGTTAAATAATGTAATAAGCAAGGCTTATAATGCATTGATTGTGAGGTTTATTTGTAGAAGGATGGGGACAATGAGTTTGTTTCAATGGATTCAAGTGCACTTGTAATCAATTTTAGCTTACCACATAAGGGATGTCGTTTTCATCTAAGGTTAGATGTTGAGGTTACAATATCCAAACATAGTATTATTTCTAGTCGGTATCTACTGCATTTATACCTAGGTGGATTTACCGGTTACTTGATCAAATTACTTATATATAATTCAAGGTACCATGTCAATAAGTAAGGATACCATAAGGATAAAATAATTGTACTAAATTAGTATATTTCCGTAGACTCTCTTATGATTCTACACAAGAAATTTTCTCTTCGATCTGCTATTTGTAACTACTCGCATGATATGACTCATTATTGTTTCTTTCCTTACAAAGAGATCTATCATATGCATTCAAACAATTATTTCTTGTTTTTTTCTTAGTTGGATTTATGATCTCTCTTCTTATGGAAATAATATGAGCTAAAACTTCTATGGTGGTATGCCTTACAAATCTACTTTCTTAATTGACATATCGTTTAGGTAACCGGGGATATTAGAATAATGAGAAAAGATATACGGTGTTACATTTAATCTATATGCTCGCCATAAGTTAGACAATTCAATACATTGGTTAAGGTCCTACTTGGAGAAAACCTACAAGAACCTATATAATCCTTTTAAATATTAATAATTTTTATCTCTACATCTTCCAACCATATGAAATTCTTATAAAGATAAAAGGAATTTGAATCATTAACCTATGTTTTTTAGACCAGTATTATACCATTGAAACTATTCTCCTCGTGAAAATATGATAACTTGCTTGATGGACCATATGAATATGTTGTGACCCCCATCTCCTTATAAGTATAATTTTTAACCTACAATGTCAACCCTCCATCTCTTTATAATTATCAAACAAATTATAGGTATATACCTAGTATTGTAGGTACTAATGATGGAAAGGACGCCTTTCTAATTCCTACAACACTTTTTATATGAATTAGTGAACCATGACAATATTGTAACTAGATCAGAGAAAAAGATGGCTATATAGATCCAAAATTTCATCTAATCTATCCTTAAGTATTCCCTTAACCATCATCCCTAACTAAAAATGTTTGACACCAAATGAAGTAACATATACTACCTTGAATAATGGACATTGCAAAGGAGGCGAAGCTGTCATTTATCTTGCACTAGTGGAGCATATGAAGGAAAATGGTTGTGAACCAAATATTCATACTTACAATCCTTTGATGAATGGATTTCATAAGGAAAATGACTTGATACAAATAAAGAGGTTGAGAGGGTATACCATGAAATAGACCATGTATATTAGCCTATTTCGGTGGATGAAATGAAGTTAAATAATGTAATAAGCATGGATTATAATGCATTGATTGTGAGGTTTATTTGTAGAAGGATGGGGACAATGAGTTTGTTTCAATGGATTCAAGTGCACTAGTAATCAATTTTAGCTTTACCACATAAGGGATGTCATTTTCATCTGAGGTTAGATGTTGAGGTTACAATATCCAAACATAGTATTATTTCTAGTCGGTATCTACTGTATTTATACCTAGCTGGATTTACCGGTTACTTGATCAAATTACTTATATATCATTCAAGGTCCCATGTCAATAAGTAAGGATTCCATAAGGATAAATAATTGTACTAAATTAGTATATTTCCATAGACTCTCTTATGATTCTACACAAGATATTTTCTCTTTGATCTGCTATTTGTAACTACTGGCATGATATGACTCATTATTGTTTCTTGCCTTACAAAGAGATCTACTATATGCATTCAAACAATCATTTCTTGTTTTTTTCTTGGTTGGATTTATGATCTCTCTTCTTATGGAAATGATATGAGATAAAATTTCTATGGTGGTATGACTTACAAATCTACTTTCTTAATTGACATATCAATTAGGTAACCAAGGATATTAGAATAATGAGAAGAGATATATGGTGTTACATTTAATCTATATGCTCTCCATAAGTTTGACAATTCAATACATCGGTTAAGGTCCTACTTGGATAAAACCTACAAGAACCTATATAATTCTTTTAAATTATAAGAATTTGTATCGTTACCTCTTCCAACCATATGAAATTCTTATAAAGATAAAAGGAATTTGAACCATCAACCTGTGTTTTTTAGACCAGTATTATACCATTGAAACTATTCTCCTAATGAAAATCTGATTACTTGCTAAGATATCCCTCCAGTCGGATTTCAATGATGCCTAACTTACATCTACCACATATCATGCGATGCCAATCTATAGCCTCCACCTCATTTATGTATTTGCATTGTTCAATGAACCATTTTAGTGGTGGAAGTGTAGTATTTTTTACACATGCCTGCATTGGAATTTCTATTTAGGTAATTGGAGATTCAACGATAGGTGGCATATGAAATTATTGAACCAAGTGATCTCTAATAATGTTATGGCCATTGCACTGCACCTTTGAGTAAGTTACTCACTCCCAAGTGAGATTTCTTGAGCTCTAAAGGAAATGAAGTTTCCCATACCTTCCAAGCCATTAAATGAGGTGATCGAATCCAGTTCTAACTCCTCCTAAAAATACAATTATATGTTAAAATGGTGGTCATGACAACTTTAACATCTTGATCTCCTATCATACTAACAACATATATTAGTTAGTCTATAGGTTGGGATATCTCCAAATTAGAAACATATTTATATTCAACCCATAGAGCCTCCCTATTATGTAAGTTATAAATATCCTTGACAAGCAATAAAATATAAGTTAGAAATGCTTATGCAATAAGTAAAATAAGAATATAAGAAACTAGGACTCCCTAGCGCCATCCCCAAAGCATATTCTATAATAAGGTTTAGCCCGTGGGGGTCTTCCTATGAGTCTAACAAGTAACAATATTATATTATACATAGGATTATAGGCTCATGTCGTGGTTATACATACAACAAATTTTTAGACCCATCTAGATATAAGATGTTATAGATTCGTGCATATTCTCTTTTTCGTCTTTTTTGGTTTTTATGTTTTTGAAAAAAAAAAGGAGTAACAAAGGCACTGATTTCATCTTGTGGAGGCTGTATTCTTCATTTGTTGGATGAGTTTGGACTACGTGGGGGAGTAACATAGGGGTCGATTTCATCTTGTGGAGGTCGTATTATTCATTTGTTAGTTGATTTTGGACTGCATTGGCCGTGACATCGTCTGGAGAGGACACAGTCTTATTTGTGAGGACGATTTACTTTCTGTTGGGCGCATATCCTTGCAGTTACACATCTACAGTGATCTCCACACTTCATATGGGACAATATAAAGGGTTTTTATGGCCAAAAAGGGAGTTGCAATCCATATTGACACCTACAGCAATATACTACAGTGTTGTTGGGTACTCTCATTGTAGTCTTCCTTCTTGTTATGATTGTGCATAACATTTATGGGTAGTGAAGGAGGGCGCTGCAGCATGATAAGGGAGTTTGAGAAGAAGAATATTTGGGTTGTTTTGAGGAGATGGAAAGGAAGGGCAGACACCAAAGAAGGGTAGCTCACTTCCAGAAATCATTGTTCACGCCCAGAAAGCTATAGGTTAGAGTTAAACTAATTTTAGATTTGCTTGTCCACCTTAGAATTGTTGTTACAACCATTGTAAACTCAAAGTTATATGAATATGATATTCAAGGTTAATTTTCCTTTTTATTTATGCAAAGCAATCTCTATTGCATTTACTGTTCATTGTTAGCGCGACGAAAATCAAGATCTGAAAGTTATAGTCAATATACAAGCCAAACATTACACATATGATGGCTTTGATTTGAGTACAAACTTCAAAACCATTGAGATCGGAAACAAAATCTCTATGTTAAATAGCTTTCCGCACTGTCTAACTTTCTTCTGCAACGAAATTCTAGGTTTTCGCATGTTCCCTTCCGCAACAGAATTCTTTCCAGAATGCAGGAATTGGAAGTCGACTTTTTGACTTTCGAAACAAGAGTTTCTGCACAATGCTTCTTCCCCGTCGTCGATCTCGATCGTTGATCTATAACATTCACGACCAGCCTTAGTGTTCGTACAACTTACTTTTTCACGCAGCAAAATGGCTTTTTGATCGTTCGATCAGTGTCCCCACCAAATCAATGGTGGATTCCAAAATTTATTAAGTGCATTCCATAGAATATCACGCACATGAAAAGTTTTTCAAAGCTTGCAACTTCTCTCGACAATATCACTATAAACCGTCAATATTCCCCACGATCAATCCCCACTCTATGATCTTGTCTTATTTGAGCAACCGGTTAATGTTTAACCCTCTACAAAGCTTCACTTAATTGATCACTGACATGATCAATTCTTCTCTGCAATTCAGAAACTATGGCAATCCAAAGCCACAGATTGTATACACGAGGTTATATGGAGTGAACACGGGATGAATTCATACTCTTATAGAACTATATGAAGACATGAAGTTCATCAAAACCACGTGCAGAGTCTAATCCTATGTTCTTTATTCAATTCATCGGAAATTCAAATACACATAGAGAATTCTACTTGTTCACTCCTCGCTCACTCTTTTGTGCACCTCTCATTCCTCCATTCATGTTATGTGGAATTTCTCTCCCTCTCAAGCTCTATGAGCTAATCAAAGCTTCTTTGAGCTATCCTAAAACCTCTATGATCTATCCTAAGCTCTGTGAGCTAACCTAAGCTTTTGCAAGCCAACAAGCTCTGTAAGCTAACTAAGCTTCTAAGAAAATAATTAGAACAAATTTAAATACAAGAGTATTTCATTTCCAGATCTTATAACAAAGGAGTACAGTCCTTATTGATATTCGCTAACCCTATGACTCACAACTAACTCAATCCTAACTATTACATGTGGAAAAGGATCTAGATTCCTTATCCATTTTATTTAGCTTTTACAAAATAAAGCAAATTACAAATGTACGAGACCCTAGGTCTCTTAAGAGTTCCCTTGACCTTGTGAAGTCATGAATGAATTCGCCCTCATGAGCCTATGCTCCTGCATCAACATATCCGCAATACATTGAATACAAAAACCATCTAAGACTATTTGGCACAACTCAGTGGTATTTTTTACAACTGTTTTTACGAAATCCCTTAACCAAATTACATAAGCAAATAAGCCAAAAAAATCAGCAGGATCTTATGGGGGTCATTATAGTTTACTATTCAAATCATATCCCCCTTGTATAAAAATCGAACCCTCTCACTTTCTTTAGAAAAAGATTGTTCATTGGTCACTGTCTCATTAGGTTGAGTGGAGATGAGAACTGTGTGAATGCATAGAGGAACCATGCACCGCTGTCATTTTTGTACTCAATGGTTACTTGTGTTTTTCCATCAAGCCTCAACCAAGAGTAGGTTCCATTCTTTCTGACCTCTATGAGCTTTGCTCCCAGCTTGGTATCCAACACATGGGTGAGAGGCATCAACTCATGGGTTTAATTAGTTACATAACCAGTCCAATAAAGGGTAGTGACCCATGTACTATACCTCACACAGACCGCCATCCATACTAATAGATCACAACCTAGTCAAGCAATACACAATTAGGCTGCCAACACATTTACACACCCACATGACACCCTTATTAACTCACAGTAGTTCATGGTACCTTCATACACATGCTTGGGACCCTTAACAGTCCTCAAGGCACTTTCATCTAGTCATGACAGTCCTAGCAGACTGAAGACATGTCACAACAGCCCTTAGTAGCCTCAAGACAAGTCATGGTTTTCTCTAGAAAGCATTAGCAGAATTTACACATATAAAAATGACGCAAACAAGAAACACAAACTGAATATGAACACTGTGATGAATCTCAGAAACCCAAAAAAACACTTTTCATTAACACTTCCAAGAAAGTTTACAGAGCTACAATCTAAGCACAGAGGCTTCAAAAATGAAAGTTGAACCCTTCCTCCTCTGTAGAGGTTACATTTATAGTGCAATTTACCCCCGATACGTATCTCGAAATAGGGCATCAAAATTATTTACATTGCGGGAATCAAACCTGAAAGTATGTCCTAAATCCTAACAAAATACGACGTGGTAGATGCACCATTCCCACAAAACATTTCGAAGGCACGATGTGCTACACGTGACCAATAAAAAAGGGAAATCTCGACATCTAGGGATTTCTAGCTCGCTTGATGAAAACGACAACTCCGAGCATATTTTTAACAGACTACGGCTGACTCAGCTGGTGGTGGGCCTTCCAGGCCGATGATTGCTCACTCTATGTATATATTTCCACTATTGATCTGTAGGGGTGGCCATCTGTTGGCCGGAAAAATTGTCCTAGGCCAACTTATAGAAAGACAGCCCACACACTCGACTTAATGCAATCTTGTATGTGTTTAAAGTAACTGTCCTTCATAGGATCAAGGCCTTGCTGCCTATATGATGTGCTTTCCAAAATAGAGATTCTCTTAAAGGTGTGTGTGTGTGGGATTTGCTTAAATCAATCTTCTAATCAAAACAAAGAAATCTAACTAAATGACCAACTAATTATGAGAAAAACTAACTTAAGCTAAATGCAAAAAATTAACAGCTCCTAATTCTGCTCTATGATAATCTAGATGCAAATTACCTATCTCGGCCAAGAGCATGAGTTATTAATTTGAGAAAAGGTTTTAAAGCATAAAGATGATCAACAATTCTGGATTGGTAGAAAAATATCCAATAACATAATTAAATCTCAATTATCCTACAACAAGATGACACTCTATTGTACAAAAATTAAAACCCAATATCAATGATATTAAATAGATACACAAGCCCGAAACATATGAATATAATCATATACTAACTTGTAAATGAAACAAGGTCAACCTGCAAGTTAGAAATTTATCAAAAATAGATTTATGAACAATTGAAATTATGAAGAAGTTCATTCATCTCAACATGACAATAAACCATTTATATTTCATGCAAGCATAATCATTCGAAGTCCATTAAAAATATTTCACATATAATAGCAAGATATATATATATGAAAGTAAAGATAACAAAAGAGAATAATCAGTAACATAGTATAGATGTTTTAAAGACTTAGTCGGGGTCTTTAATATCCTGCAACACTCAGTAATCCTCAAAAGAAGTTCAAAGAACACAAACGTAACATAATAAAGTATAATATTGTATAATATAAATTCTCCCAAATGTCTCAGAAATCGAACACTTTATCAATGTTTGGAACTTGTTTATATAGAAGACAAACCAACTTCTAATCAACTGACCACCCTATTACTATGATACTACGTGGATTCCTATCTGAATATAGAGCAAAAGAAATGCCACGATTCTAGGTGTGTCGTTGAGTGACAGATGGGATGGAATAATGTGAAAGATAATAACTAACTTACTGGATAAAATCTAGTATCATTATTCCCATGCATGAGGCATCATTATATCCGACAATCCATCAACTGACAATGCTCAAAATTAGAAATGTAGAACCAGCAAAATAGCGAGTAGTTGTATGTTCAGGGCTTCTTCCAATGATTAAGCTCCAGCTAATTGAATCCCAAAATTGTAGCACAGCATCAACCTTCAGCTTGCATACTCCATGACACCTAGAATTTTCAAACAAAATCAATTAGCAAAGTGAAAATATCAACATATAAAATTAAATAGGATGCCTACAGAATTTTAATTCTGTAGGTATCCTTATAAAATAAACGAAAACATTTTGGATGAAAGATGAAATCTAAATATTATAGGACAATACTAACCTATAGAAGCCGATTTTTTTAAACCATCTGTATGCCTAACAAAGTTTTAAATCATAAAACAAAATTAAACTTCATACAACAAACAGAGATGTCAAGTTTGATCAGTTTTCTATTTTTTGACAGAAGGTTTTTAGCATGAGCTTTATATCTGAACTTCTTTACCCTCAAGAGATTCCATTTTTCAACCCAGCAAGTCAATTCAGCTTTCAAGCTCGCAATTTCTTCCATAGCGAATGCCCTAATAACCTGAGCCTCTTTCAAATAATTTTCCAAGGATGATATGACCTGAGCATAGGGAATTTGATCAGGTTGTTCTACTGCTCGTACATTTGGCTCCCCGTTACCTCTCACCTCTATACATGGCTTCTGGTCGATTTCTTGATCTACATTAGGCCCAGGATTTAATTGTTAGACATCCCCAACCCTGGTTTTAGATGTAGATATGTATTTCATATCAAGAATGATTGGACCAACTGGAGCTTCATTGGGCTAAGACTCCAAAGAATCGCTCAATTCAATGACAGGGGCATCCCCTATACTTAAATCTCTACTCCCAAAGAGCGCGGCCATCATGCTACGAGTGGTTCGGGGAATTGCCCGATTACTCGGCACCCTGTTTGTCTGTGAATATGGAAGGCCATCATTTAGGCAAGTTGGAATAACCACAGGTTCCTTCGTTTGAGGCTAAGAGTCTTTAACAGGTGTCTTAAGGTTTACCTCAGACTCAACCTTAAGGCCACCACCACTTGAGGTTTGACCGGGTTCACTTACTTCTGAATCTATACACCTTCTTCTGGTTTTGGACCTTTGTCGAGGCCACTCCTCATTTTCCCCAAACTTATTACAAGCAAGAAAAGATTCCCAAGAATCTCCCAATTCTCCCAATCGGTAAGAAACAAGTATCTTAATAAGCCCATGATGAAACAATCTCCATTCCTTTTCCCCCACATTACTATGATAAGCACAAGCCATCTTCTGCAAACTACTTAAGAAGTAATACGGCATATTTACAGGATGCCCTTTAAAAATAATTAATAGCCGAAGATGATAAAACTAAGTTGAAGAGAGTTGACCTTCGCAGGTGACATACCTGATAATGAGTTCAAGGAAAGAATGCCACTTCTTCTTCAGTAGCTGGGAAGGGAAATGTCAAAACCCCAAGTTTTCATAAAAATTTAAAATTTTGATAATACATAAAATGCTGAGAATGCGATTTGCTAACAGCTAACAGTTATCTATAAAAGAATTGGTTACCAGATTAGTTAATACATAATCTCAATTAAGTAACTTAGCATTCTACTTCTGATGCAAGGTTAGGTTTATTTCATGCAATAATTTTAACTTTTAGTTTGTTGATCAGTTTTTAATTTGTGACAAGTAGGTGGAACTGTCTTGGATTCTGGGGCTTACTTAGCTTTTAAGCTAACGCATAAAGCTTACTTGTCCTTACAGGTTTACAGGTATGAATGATCGAGTAACACCTTTTAATTCCATAAAGCATTCAGCTGTATTTCAATTTGCAAAATAGAAAGCTCAGTAAATAAACTGTTACATATCACTCTACTTCTATGAGGTAAAACAATTACTTTGTTTCTTCAATTATTTTTGTCAATGATATATATATATAGAAGAGTTTCTTTCTTATATGTAAATAGCGACAGGATTTATTCTCCTAGTTCAACACTTGTGATCTTTGTTGTAAGTTAATTTCACCTAGAGTGTATAACCTGTAAAGCTGTAATGATTGTTCTAACAGTAAAATACATTATCAACTTATAATATTAGTATAAGCAATTGTTGGTTGTTCATCTTCTGTAATGAAGATTGTTGCCTATAAGGTTCTAAACATTACAGTGTAATACCAAGTCCTGAGGACTTAGAGTTTAGTGGGATGGTTCCGCTCCAGTTTCTTATTTTATTTTATAATACTTGTTTTGGATTAAGCCTCTAACCACATCACTTAACTTATGTCAATTCTTCAAGAGAGATTGATTTATTAACTCATGCAAGTACTAGACAGATCTAAAAGATTATGTTACTAATCAAAAACATGGAGAAGCTAAAAGTACTTGTCATGGTTAGTAAATAGCCAAAAATTATTAAACTTTGTTGATCTGAGCTATGTACAGGAGTCATAGCCATCATACGAGTATTTGCCACCCACTGATCTATAATTTCTATGATATTCAAAGATACACACATAAATTATCTTGTTTATAATGCATTCAAGTTTACCAATAGTTCTGGTTAAAACAGATAAGGTTTATAAAGTTCAAGATCCTAATTAAAACTATGCTCTATAACATTATCAAGTCACAACATAAATGTTGGTGACAATATGATTATCTTATGCAAAGTCTGTTAAAAATACTTTATTATCATAGTTTGGCTAGGTGATGTAATAGCCTTTTAATTTGTATCTTCCAAGTATTATGAGATTTACTTTATAAACTCAAATACGATAGCACAAGGCTTATCGACGTTTGTAACTATACTATTTATGCTATGACTAAATGGATTTTCCATTAATGAAGAACTAAATCTTTTATGCGTAAATATGCTTTGGGAAAAAATATCGATTATGATATTGCATCAATTCAATGATTAACAAAAAGCTTAATATGAATAAATATATAGCTATGAAGTTTATAAATTAAGGTTCCAAGCCTAAATATTTTGGGCAAGTATAAACATAACATACTTTGGGTATGTATCAACATAAAAATATTTTGGCATGAATATGGTATATGAGATTCGTTGATTTCATGGTCAACCAAAAGCTTGATATGAATAAATATTTAATTACAAAGTTTATAATGTAACATGCAATGGGTAAAGGATGTGGCGTAAGACCATTCCCTCGATTGGATCATGTATAGGGTTGTGTAATTAAAAGGCTTGAAATTGCCTCATCCCAAACTATGCGACGACTATAATAAGCTTGGCAATGATTTGAGAGTTTATAGGTTATCGTTCATAGTTTATACGATGCAATCATTGGTTGACTCCAGTATAACATGGAACCTTTATAAAATGATTGCCACACTATATGATTGCGCTTAAATTATGTTTGAATAATTGGTAATCGATTTGCATGCAGGAACTATACGAATTACCCACTGCATGGTTGATTCATTTGCGTCAACACGTGGTTCTTTCTAGACCAAGTGTTGGGAGTATAAGGGTTTACGAACCCTACTCTTTGTCATTCTTCTCCGTTGTTTTCGGGCTGCTCTGCAACTGCTCCATGGCCGCCATGTTTACCCTACTATGAATGATTAAGAGCTCTGCATCCTGGTTACATTATTCAGTCCTCCTTTATCGTCCTCGCTCCTTTTCTGCACCGTGAGTTTACCTTGCAATGGTTTTGAGGAGAGTCGTGACATTTTGCTTACAGCTTGAACTGTGTGTAGTTTTCTTGGGTTCACTCCTCCACGGCTTGCTTGTTGGGAATGTTTTAGAGGGTTGTGAGTTTTATCCTGGCAATAATTTGTTAAGGACCGTGACTTAACTTATGGCCTGGTCTGTCACAGGGTTTGTGAGAGCGTGTTCTTATGCTTCGGTTTGTGACAGTTTTGAGCTCTATTGTCCGCTTCTTGCTTGGTCGTTGCTCCCTTCTCCTTGCTGCTGCTAGCAGTGGTTTGCACTCGTTAAACCCATCTCTGTCAAAAGAGAGATGAAGGGTCTGCTTTTCGTCTTGCTGGTGGCGGCACTCCTGTTCGTTGGTGGCTACATTACCTTTGCTCCCAGGTAAGAAAGGAATCTCTTTACAGTTTTTAAACTTATATTTAACTTAGTTTTTAATATAATGCAAGAATATTAATGTTGTGGGATTGATCTTGCAGGTGATGGTTTACAACCCTCTTTGCAGCTGGTACAATGAGTAGGGTCGGCTTCGTACATACGGGTAAGCCCTGGTCGACCCATGGCAATCCATACTTGTTTGTTTCTTTATGGAACATTTTCGGTTGGAAGTCGTAGCCTGCAAATAAACATTGTGGTTTACTGTTTCTTGGTTAGCTTGTTTAGTTTTACGAAACCCTTGCTGTTAGCAGGGTTTTTCGGCTTATGCCGTGACTTGTAAATTTTGTTTGTACTAGTTTTGTGTACAGTTATGTAAAGAAATATTTACGGCCTGTCAAGCCATTCTCTGTTTAAACTTGAGGTAAAGAGATTCATCTCTCCTAAGCTCGGACTCGATTATTTTGATGCTCTTACTGTAATTTTAAATACTAGGGTTTTCACCCTATTTTTTACTGTGTAATGAAATCTTTACTTGTTATATTATCTTGCATTAACTTGTATTATTAAATTCTTACTCTGTTAATTCTTTCTATTATAGTACTTTGTTTATAAGCTCGACTGTTTGGGCAACATTGAATCCTGTTAGTGACCTGTGTATAAAGTAAATTATTTCATTTATTCTGTAGGTTTAGTTCATCAGTAAAAGTTAAATTATTTGTTTGTTGCGGGTATATAGCTATTTATATTTTCATGGTTATATTTCTTTGTCCTTATAGGACTGTAATAACATTTTATAATTTAAGCTCAGAATACTAAGTAAATTCAAATCCTTAATTTATTGTTATTCTGATTATTATTTTCAATATTATTATTATAAGTTATAAAGTTAGTATTTTCTTTTAATGTTAAACACTGTAAGGGTTTCAACCCTGTATTTTCTTTTATGATAAATTTTTGTTTAGTTTATTTAAATAAATTTATTCATATATAAATATTATTTATTAAATATTATTTACCCTTGCACTTAGTCTGTTTTATAAGTACATAAATAGGATTTTGTTAATATTTCATTGTTACACTATTATAATTGCTATAGTAAATTTATTTATAAAAAGACTATACTAGAATTATCCTACTTGAAATATAAATCATTTGTAGAAATAGTTAAGTAGTATGTACAATGAAATAACTCTGTAAAATAACTTGGTTCTTTCTTCACAAAAATAAATGAGTGTTTATCTAAGTTAAATCTTTTACCTATGTGACAGGTTAGTAGTTTCATTTTGCAGAAATACAGTTCTGAATAAGATAAATAACCTATTTACAATAATCAACATTTTAAAAGAAATAAACCTGTTATTTTGAAAAGTATTATGTATACTTCTTTGCTAGCATTCCTAATATATTAGTCTGGTTTTTAAACCATAACTTAATTAGACAGAATAGTATCATTTCCAGAAAACATCTATATACAGAAATAAATTACTCCATTGTTCTTAAATACAAAATACTTCTAATCAATCCAGGTTTCTATCATATCTTCATCTATCTTAAACACACTACTTGTGCTTGAGTACAATCTGGTTTATCCAGATGGGGAAAAACACAGGTAGGATTATCTCATTTAATTACAGTTTCAACATTCAACAACTAAAAGATTATAAATTCTAACAGTTAATTACATAACATATAAATCTTACATTATTCATTCATTCTCAGAAATAAACTTTAACACAACAAATAAAATACAATAGAACTTGTTTTTAAATTGGACGAAAACAGCGTTGGGAGGCTGTTCCTCCCTACCAACTCCTGGAAAGCGCTCAAAAAACGTCTTCTAAGGACCCCCAAGCCTGTTCCTGGTCTCCTTGGCTAGAACTGGGTAGAGCAAGCAACACAATACTGGTCCAATGACTCAGCACTAACTCTGCACTCTGCAGCAAGATCCTCTAGCTGAATAGCTGTACTAGATCATTCTCTGCAGTTTACCCCTCAAACATTTTTCAGAAATTCCCTTCCCAATGAAATCCTTGAAGTACATTCACCTAATGATTCTCTTCTTGGAATGAGCAGCCTCAGCTCTCTTCAATGGGCATTTTTATTAAGATTGCCTAGGTCTTTTTGGGTTAGTTGTCATTAATTGAGCCACCTTCTCCAATCCCACTTTCTTTGGGGATCATGACCCCACATGTAGGGAGGTTGCCACCTGCAACATTGGAAGTGTTTGAGGATGCTGCCACTTGTCTATTTGCTCTCCACCCAGTCTCCTCCACCAACTTGACTAGTAAACACTCTTCTAACAACTCTCCAAGCTGTTGTCTCCACTTTTTATTTATTTATAATTAAAATATTCATAATTACATTCAACATCCTTGACTCTGCTGAGTCATCAGTTACAACTTTAACATAAAATTTAACATAATGTCTTGGAATAAAATCAAATAAGGTAATATTATTTTGCAAAATTGGGGCATGTGACATACACACCCCCTTAGAATATAACATCGTCCTCGATGTTATTTATTCTTCATCCTCATAATTCCCCTAGAACAGAATTGGATATGCATCTCGCATTTTACTTTCCAATTCCCAGGTGGCTTCCTCTGGACTAAGGTGCTTCCATTGCACCTTTACCTGTCCAATGGTGCGGTTTCGAAGTGTAATCTCTCTCCTCCTGAGGATACAGTCTGGCTCCAGCAGAAAATCCCCTTCTGGTTCCACCTGTACATCATTCTAGTTAACAACATGAGTAGCATCATGAACATATTTATTTAAAAGGGAAATGTAAAAAACATTATATACTCTTAAATTAGGTGGTAATGCTAATTGATAAGCTACTTGTCCAGTCCTAGACAGAATTTCAAATGGGCCACAGTAACGAGGTGCCAATTTTGCACAACTCCCGAATCTCAGAGAGCTCTTTTTGGGCCTTACCTTGATGAACACTTGTTCATCTACCTGAAACTCCTTTGGAGTTATTTTTAAGTCTGCTTGATTTTTCTGCCGATCCTGTGCCACTTTCAGATTTCCCTGCACTTGTTTTACAATTTCTTCCATTTCTTTTAACAGTTCTGAACCTAACACCAATCTGTCTACTGGATTACTCCAAGAGATAGGAGTATTACATTTCCGTCCATATAAAATTTCAAAAGGACTAAATCTGGCCAATGTCTGATAATTATTATTATAAGCAAATTCTACCAGATGTAAATAATCCTCCCATTTACCTGGCTGATCTTTCACATACATTCTTAATAGATCTTCCAGTACCTGGTTTACCCTTTCAGTTTGTCCATCTGTTTGAGGATGGAAAGAAGTACTGAAATTTAATGTAGTGTTTAACCCTTCAAACAAGGACTTCCAAAATTTTCCTGTAAACTTAGGATCTCTATTTGAGATTATGACTTTTGGGACTCCATGCAAGCGGAAAATCTGTTTTAGAAAAATATCAGCTATGTTGGCAGCTTTATAAGTGGTTTTAACAGGTATAAAGTGAGCTTCTTTGCTTAACTTATCAACTACTACCATGATAGAATCATTTTGATTTTGATTTCTAGGCAGCCCAGTAATAAAATTTAGACTAATCATCTCCCATTTCTAGCTGGGGATGGGTAATGGCTAAAGCAAACCAGCTGGGTGTTGATGTTCAGTTCTTACCTGTTGACATTCCAAACACCTAGCAATATATTCTCCTACTTCAGTTTTCATATTTGGCCAGAAATACTCTTTTCTTAACATGGTGATAGTCTTTTGATAACCTGGATGACCTGAATATGGTGTTTTATGAATTTCATCCAAAATTAACAGCTTAACTTTAGGTACATTAGGTACATACAGTCTATCTTTATACAGTAAAAATTCTTTTTCATTTAAACTGTAACCCTTAATTAAGTTTTCTGTTGGATTTTCTTTAACTTTAGCTTGCAAATTCTGGTAAATTTCATCTTGTTCTATTCCTTCTTTAAGTTGTTCATCTAAGTCTAAAACATAGGTGCTGATAGTTGCTGCAAAATTCAGCCTTGCATTCCTGCTTAATGCATCATCAACTTTATTTTCTTTGCCTTTTATATACTGAATTTCGAAATCATACTCACTTAAGAAAGCTAACCACCTAGCTTGTCTGGCATTTAGATTAGGCTGATCTAAAAGATACTTCAATCCTTTATTATCAGTCATTAAAACAAGTTTTCTGTCAATTAGGTGATGTCACCACATCTTTAAGGCGTGTATTACAGCCGCTAGTTCCAGATCATATGTTGCATAATTCTTTTCATGAACTTTTAACTTTCTAGACTCATAGGCAATAACATGACCTTCTTGAGTCAAAACACTGCCTAAGCCATCATTGCAGGCATCAGTGCACACCACAAATTCTTTATTAGGATCTGCTATTCTTAAAATAGGTGCGCTGGTTAATAAAGTTTTTAACTTTTTAAAGCTTTCTTCACATTTTTTATTCCAGTCAAACTTCTTTCCTTTCTTCTGCAAGGAAGTTATCAGATTTGCTATCCTCGAAAAACCTTCAATGAAGCTCCATTAGTAATCGATAATGCCCATGAAAGATCGAACATCTGTCACATCCTTAGGAACTGGCCAATCTTCGATTTCCCTTATCTTTTCAGGATCTATAGAAATTCCTTCCTTGGTCACTACGTGACCTAAATACTAAATCTTATCCTTGAAGAAATCACATTTACTAAACTTTGCAAAGAGTTGATGTTCTCGCAACTCTTGCAAAACAATTTTTATATGTTCTTTATGCTCTTCTTCAGTTTTCGAATAGATTAGAATGTCGTCGATAAATATGACTACAAAATTATCTAAATACTTATGCATAACATTATTCATTAAACACATGAAGACAGCTGGGGCATTAGTAAGCCCGAATGGCATTACGACAAATTCGTAATGACCATATCTAGTTCTGAAAGCCGTCTTAAAGATGTCTTCATCTTTAATCCTTACTTGATGATATCCAAACCTTAAATCTATTTTTAAAAATACCGTGGCTCCTTGTAGTTGATCAAATAGATCATCTATGCGGGGCAACGAATATCGATTTTTAATGGTCATCTTGTTTAACTGACGGTAATTTATCCAAAGTCGCATAGTTCCATCATTCTTCTTGACGAAGATAACAGGTGCCCCCCAGGGAGACACGCTTGGTCGAATATACTTTTATCAATTAATTCTTTTAATTGAGATTTTAATTCATTAATTTCGAGTATATTCATTTGATAAGGGTTTTTGAACTAGGTACTGCACCCGGTACCACTTCAATGGTGAAATCCAATTCCCTTTTCGGAGGTAATCCCGGAATCTCTTATGGGAATACATCAACATATTCTCTTAAGACTGGTATGTCTTCCAATTTTAACTTATATGTTTTAATTAGACTTTCCTCATCAGTTATTGTTACTGCATAAGCTTTACATCCCTTTCTAACAGCTCTCTTAAGTCATAAGGCAGAAATCTGCCTTATGGTAGTTTTTCTAGGGATTCCCTTAACACTAACTGGCTTTTCATCACTATTTAAGCATGTGAAATTTTTATCATAACAATTTAGAATTACTCTATGTTGTTCTAACCAGTCCATACCAATCAGCAAATCATAAGAACCAAGAGGCAAAACATTAAGTTTAACAACAGTTTCAAATTTATCCATAACTATTGCACATTCTTTAACAAAACAAGTTACTTTTCTTTTAGCACCAGTGGCTAACTGGACTAACCATGAATTCTCAAACTTATCAACAGATAACTTACATTTTTCTACTGTTTGAGGTGCAATATAACTGAGACTAGCTCTTGGATCAATCAAAATAGTTACAGGGGTCTGATTTATCATACCTTCTACTTCCACCATGGAAGTCTAATATTCAGCTTGTTGATTTTTCAAAGCTGCATTAATTCTGGGCATGGTCATCGCTAGTTCCCCAACGGTCATCTCCTCTTGTATGGTTCCCCAACGGTCAAACTTATCAACAGATAACTTACATTTTTCTACTATTTGAGGTGCAATATAACTGAGACTAGCTCCTGGATCAATCAAAATAGTTACAGGGGTCTGATTTATCATACCTTCTACTTCCACCATGGAAGTCTAATATTCAGCTTGTCGATTCTCCAAAGCTGCATTAATTATGGGCATGGTCATCGTTAGTTCCCCAACGGTCATCTACTCTTGTTTGGTATGAATGTTGTTACCAGTCTTCTTCCGGTTTGGACAAACCGAAGCATAGTGTGGGCCATTACACTCCCAACACTTGACAGGCTCTTTGTGTTCAAAGCTCTTGGTAAATTTTCCATGATTATTTTCAAAATCTTTACCTTTAGAATTATTCTGGTTGTTGGGTGTATTGTTCTTATTTCCTTAGAAGTTCTTGTTATTAGGATAATTTTTTGCCTTATTGTTCTTAAAATTTCTATTATGCACAAAATCCTTCTTCTTTTATTCAAACTGATTATTATTTTTCTTAGCTTTCCAGTTAGCCAAGCTTTCTTTCTTCCGATTCTGCTCAAAACAGAAGTTATCCTTTCTCATAGCTTCTTCCAAGGTCTTTGGGTTATCATATTCAATTCTATATTTAATATGATAAGGGAGACAACTAAGAAATTGATGTACCTTTGGTTTCTCATCTACAAGGTATGGTACATACCTAAGTAGACTTAAGAACTTGTTGTTCAGATCCTTCATTGTCATTGATCCTAACTTTAACTCATAAAATTCTTTGGCTCTCTCCTCATAATATTGCTCAGACAGAAATTTCTTTTTGAAATACCTCTTAAAGGTACTCCAGTTTACATTTTTCTCTTTTATGCCTTTAACTCTTTTCAAGTCCTGCCACCAAATGTCAGCCTTTCCTGAGAGGTTATAAATAGCCATTCTAGCCTTTAACTGGTTAGAGTAGTTATATATTTGGAAGTACTTCTTCATCCCAGATAACCAGGATTCAGCTTCCTCCACCTTCTCAGTCTCTCCATTAAAGGTTGGTGGTTTTATCTTTTTGAATTCCCCGAAAATTTCCTCATAAGGTTTGTATTTCCTCTTTTTAGTATACTGATTATCATCACTACTGTCACTAGTAGAATGGTAATTTCATTGTTCACCAAACACTTCAAAAGACAAACTACTTTCAGTTTTAGTATGTTTCATATTTTTAGAATTACGTTGATGACTGGTATCTTCTAATTCTGTTCTTCTACCCCTACCGTCAGTTTGAAACTTTTCAGTTAGGATCTGATTCAGCTCTTCTTGAGCCCTCAGAATCCTTTCATTTTCTCCTTTTATAGATTCCATTTCAGTCTTTAGGTCCTTTACAGTTTGTAACAATTCTGAAGAATTGGTAGTTAAATCCTCTGGTATAGGATCTCTTGGTAGATTTCCTGTCCCAGTAACTGGAGACTCCTCCTCTACATACTCTTCCAACCTTTCCAAACCTGCCTGTTAAACTTCAGAAAACAATTCTCTGTTGAATAACATTTAAAATAAAATACATCAGCATAATAATTTAATTTATTGTTTCATGAAAGCTAGTTGGGCTTCATCAAGGCCTAGTGTTTGAACATTGTGCTCTGATACCACATGTCAAAACCCCAAATTTTCATAAAAATTTAAAATTTTGATAATACATAAAATACTGAGAATGCAGTTTGCTAACAGCTAACAGTTATCTATAAAAGAATTGGTTACCAGATTAGTTAATACATAATCTCAATTAAGTAACTTAGCATTCTACTTCTGATGCAAGGTTAGGTTTATTTCATGCAATAATTTTAACTTTCAGTTTGCTGATGAGTTTTTAATTTGCGACAAGTAGGTGGAATTGTCTTGGATTCTGGGGCTTACTTAGCTTTTAAGCTAACGCAGAAAGCTTACTTGTCCTTACAGGTTTACAAGTATGAATGATCGAGTAACGCCTTTTAATTCCATAAAGCATTCAGCTATATTCCAATTTGCAAAATAGAAAGCTCGGTAAATAAACTGTTACATATCACTCTACTTCTATGAGGTAAAACAATTAGTTTGTTTCTTCAATTATTTTTGTCAATGATATATATATAGAAGAGTTTCTTTCTTATATGTAAATAGCGACAGGATTTATTCTCCTGGTTCAACACTTGTGATCTTTGTTGTAATTTAATTTCAACTAGAGTGTATAACCGATAAAGCTATAATGATTGTTCTAACAGTAAAATACATTATCAACTTATAATATTAGTATAAGCAACTGCTGGTTATTCATCTTCTGTAATGAAGATTGTTGCATATAAGGTTCTAAACATTACAGTGTAATACCAAGTCCTAAGGACTTAGAGTTTAGTGGGATGGTTTCGCTCCAGTTTCTTATTTTATTTTATAATACTTCTTTTGGATTAAGCCTCTGACCACATTACTTAACTTATGTCAATTCTTTAAGAGAGATTGATTTATTAACTCATGCAAGTACTAGACAGTTCTAAAAGATTAGGTTACTAATCAAAAACATGGAGAAGCTAAAAGTACTTGTCATGGTTAGTAAATAGCCAAAAATTATTAAACTTTGTTGATCTGAGCTATGTACAGGATTCATAGCCATCATCCGAGTATTTTCCACCCACTGAACTATAATTTCTATGATATTAAAAGATACACACATAAATTATCTTGTTTATAATGCATTCAAGTTTACCAATAGTTCTGGTTAAAACAGATAAGGTTTATAAAGTTCAAGATCCTAATTAAAACTATGCTCTATAACATTATCAAGTCACAACATAAATGTTGGTGACAAGATGATTATCTTATGCCAAGTCTGTTAAAAATACTTTATTATCATAGTTTGGCCATGTGACGTAATAGCCTTTTAATTTGTATCTTCCAAGTATTATGAGATTTACTTTATAAACTCAAATACGATAGCAGAAGGCTTATCGACGTTTGTAACTATACTATTTATGCTATGACTAAATGGATTTTCCATTAGTGAAGAACTAAATCTTTTATGCATAAATATGCTTTGGGCAAAAATATCGATTATGATATTGCATCAATTTAATGATTAACAAAAAGCTTAATATGAATAAATATATAGCTATGAAGTTTATAAACTAAGGTTCCAAGCCTAAATATTTTGGGCAAGTATAAACATAACATACTTTGGGTATGTATCAACATAAAAATATTTTGGCATGAATATGGTATATGAGATTCGTTGATTTCATGGTCAACCAAAAGCTTGATATGAATAAATATTTAATTACAAAGTTTATAATGTAACATGCAATGGGTAAAGGATGTGGCGTTAGACCACTCCCTCGATTGGATCATGTATAGGGTTGTGTAATTAAAAGGCTTGAATTTGCCTCGTCCCAAACTATGCGACGACTATAATAAGCTTGGCAATGATTTGAGAGTTTATAGATTATGTGTTCATAGTTTATACCATGCAATCGTTGGTTGACTCCAGTATAACGTGGAACCTTTATAAAATGATTGCCACACTATATGATTGCGCTTAAATTATGTTTGAATAATTGGTAATCGATTTGCATGCAGGAACTATGCAAATTACCCACTACATGTTTGATTTATTTGTGTGAACACATGGTTCTTTCTCGGCCAAGTGTTGGGAGTATGAGGGTTTACGAACCCTTCTCTGTTGTTTTCGGGCCTTTGGGCAGCTCTGTAACTACTCCATGGCCGCCATGCTTACCCTACTATGAATGATTAAGAGCTCTGCATCTTGGTTACATTATTCAGTCCTCCTTTATCATCCTCACTCCTTTTCTGCACCGTGAGTTCACCCTGCAATGGTTTTGAGGAGAGCTGTGACATTTTGCTTACAGCTTGAACTGTGTGTAGTTTTCTCGGGTTCGCTCCTCTACAGCTTGCTTGTTGGGAATGTTTTAGAGGGCTGTGTGTTTTATCCTGGCAATCACTTGTTAAGGACCGTGACTTAACTTACGGCTTGATCTGTCACAGGGTTTGTGAGAGCGTGTTCTTATGTTTCGGTTTGTGACAGTTTTGAGCTCTATTGTCCGCTTCTTGCTTGGTCATTGCTCCCTTCTCCTTGCTGCTGCTAGTAGTGGTTTGCACTCGTTAAACCCGTCTCTGTCAAAAGAGAGATGAAGGGTTTGCTTTTCATCTTGCTGGTGGCGGCACTCATGTTCGTTGGTGGCTACATTACCTTTGCTCCCACGTAAGAAAGGATTCTCTTTACAATTTTTAAACTTATATTTAACTCAGTTTTTAATATAATGCAAGAATATTAATGTTGTGGGATTAATCTTGCAGGTGATGATTTACAACCCTCTTTGCAGCTGGTACAATGAGTAGGGTCGGCTTCGTGCATACGGGTAAGCCCTGGTCGACCCATGGCAATCCATAATTGTTCCTTTCTTTATGGAATGTTTTCGGTTGGAAGTCGTAGCCTGCAAATAACCCTTGTGGTTTACTGTTTCTTGGTTAGCTTGTTTAGTTTTACGAAACCCTTGTTTTTACTAGTTTTGTGTACAGTTATGTAAAGAAATATTTACGGCCTGTCAAGCCATTCTATGTTTAAACTTGAAGTAAAGAGATTAATCTCTCTTGAGCTCGGACTCGGTTATTTTGATGCTCTTACTGTAATTTTAAATACTAGGGTTTTCACCCTATTTTTGACTGTGTAATGAAATCTTTATTTGTTATATTATATTGCGTTAACTTGTATTATTAAATTCTTATTCTATTAATTCTTTCTATTATAGTACTTTGTTTATAAGCTCGAATGTTCGAGCAAGATTGAATCCTGTTAATGACCTGTGTATAAAGTAAATTCTTTCATTTATTCTGTAGGTTTAGTTCATCAGTAAAAGTTAAATTATTTGTTTGTTGCAGGTATATAGGTTTTTATATTTTCATGATTATATTTCTTTGTCCTTATAGGACTGTAATAACATTTTATAATTTAAGCTCAGAATACTATGTAAATTCAAATCCTTAATTTATTGTTATTCTGATTATTATTTTCAATATTATTATTATAAGTTATAAAGTTAGTATTTTCTTTTAATGTTAAACATTGTAAGGGTTTCAACCCTGTATTTTCTTTTATGATAAATTTTTGTTTAGTTTATTTAAATAAATTTATTCATATATAAATAATATTTATTAAATATTATTTACCCTTGCACTTAGTCTGTTTTATAAGTACATAAATAGGATTTTGTTAATATTTCATTGTTACACTATTATAATTGCTATAGTAAATTTATTTATAAAAAGACTATACTAGAATTATCCTACTTGAAATATAAATCATTTGTAGAAATAGTTAAGCAGTATGTACAATGAAATAACTCTGTAAAATAACTTGGTTCTTTCTTCACAGAAATAAATGAGTGTTTATCTAAGTTAAATCTTTTACCTATGTGACATGTTAGTGTTTCATTTTGTAGAAATAGAGTTCTGAATAAGATAAATAACCTATTTACAATAATCAACATTTTAAAAGAAATAAACTTGTTGTTTTGAAAAGTATTAGGTATACTTCTTTGCTAGCATTCCTAATACATTAGTCTGGTTTTTAAACCATAACTTAATTAGACAGAATAGTATCCTTTCCAGAAAACATCTATATACAGAAATAAATTACTCCATTGTTCTGAAATACAAAATAACTCTAATCAATCCAGGTTTCTATCATATCTTCATCTATCTTAAACACACTACCTGTGTTAGAGTACGATCTGGTTTATCCAGATGGGGAAAAACACAGGTAGGATTATCTCATTCAATTACAGTTTCAACATCCAACAACTAAAATATTATAAATTCTAACAGTTCATTACATAACATATAAATCTTACATTATTCATTCATTCTCAGAAATAAACTATAACACAGCAAATAAAAGACAGTAGAACCTGTTTTTAAAGCTGGACGATAACAACGTTGGGAGGCTATTCCTCCCTACCAACTCCTGGAGAGCGCTCAAACAGCGTCTTCTCAGGACCCCCGAGCCTGTTCCTGGTCTCCTTGGCTGGAACTGGGTGGAGCAAGCAACACAATACTGGTCCAATGACTCAGTACTAACTCTGCACTCAGCAGCAAGATCATTCAGCTGAATAGCTGTACTAGATCATTCTCTGCAGTTTACCCCTCAAACACTTTCCAGAAATTCCCTTTCCAATGAAATCCTTGAAGTACATTCACCTGAATGATTCTCTTCTTGGAATGAGCAGCCTCAGCTCTCTTCAATGGGCATTTTTATTAATATTGCCTGGGTCTTTTTGGGTTAGTTGTCATTAATTGAGCCACCTGCTCTGATCCCACCTTCTTGGGGGATCATGATCCCGAATGTAGGGAGGTTGCCACCTGCAACATTGGAAGTGTTTGAGGATGCTGCCACTTGTCTATTTGCTCTCCACCTAGTCTCCTCCACCAACTTGACCAGTAAACACTCTTCTAACAACTCTCCCAAGCTATTGTCTCCACTTTTTATTTATTTATAATTA
This sequence comes from Pseudotsuga menziesii, assembly GCA_001517045.1. NCBI lineage: Eukaryota > Viridiplantae > Streptophyta > Pinopsida > Pinales > Pinaceae > Pseudotsuga > Pseudotsuga menziesii. The sequence continues at coordinate 461,624 of LPNX010150377.1, read as the reverse complement.
AAATATTCATAATTACATTCAACATCCTTGACTCTGCTAAGTCATCAGTTACAACTTTAACATAAAATTTAACATAATGTCTTGGAATAAAATCAAATAAGGTAATATTATTTTGCAAAATTGGGGCATGTGACAAGATACCAGACTTAGATTCTATCTGTCGGTTAGTTGGAGTCAAGAAATCCTTCCAATAATCATTCTTCATATGTTTACCCTTATACTAGCGTTCTCATACCATTGGCAAACCTATAGCCTAAGAGAGGAATTCCTCTGTCAACTGCAACACAATATCTCCTACCTGTGCTTTCATACCATCAAACAAAGTTGCGAATGCCCTAGAAACTACCAAATTAAAACTAGAAAATTTCTGCAGAAACCCTAGCCATCCTACCTTTACCACCAATTCACGGCATTCGAGAGCAGCGTCTAAATATTCATCACCCATGAGCTCGAATCTTGAAACAGGAGCCATAATAGCAATTACACAAGCTTCATGGATTTTCAAAACCCAAACTGAGAAACACAGTCGATCTATCATGGGTTCATACAGATTTACCAAAAATCCAAACATCTTCATTTCACCAAGGTACTGTGAACCTTCATGCGCAGTCATGGAATGCAGGGTCATCATGCCTTTGAATTGACAAGTTAATGGAAATCACAGAACACTCACCATGCAATAATGACCTTCCGAAATATCAAGTGGGTAACAGTTATGTGTGACACTTGCATGATTGCAAATCAACAGATGGCAGACAATTGAATTATGCAGATACCAAACCCTTACTTTCCATGATAATGTCAATGTTAACTAATATACCTTCACATTAATACAATCGCTAAAATGAAACCATAAGCCCCTAACCTTAACTTCAAAGTGTAATCTAATGGTTACAACCACATAATTTTTCACTATCGCATATATAAGTAACCCCAATATTTAATGACGAAAGATACAATGGTTTTGATTAAAATCGTGATTGATATTGCAATGATGAGGAACAATAAGTAAATATAGTCAAGACCACAACCAACCTTTTAAGAATCATTTTAGCCACTTATGGTAGAATCTTAACATTGAATTCACCTCAAAGCATCATTAAAAATTTCATAATCTCATAGATCTTATCTCGTCCTAGCATACAAAGTTCATGAATGAGGACAAGTATATAACAATGGGGAAACTTGTGATATCAATATGAAATAAGCTTTTATCCCCATGATTATTATGATAAGATAGATGTTTTGGAAGTGGAAGAGTTCGTTAGACCACGCATATAAATTGTAAAACAAATGTCATATAAAGTATCAGCTTACTAGGTTAACAGTCAAGACTATTGATGTAATGAATTTAATTGACCTTGAATTTGCATGAATGATCGATATTATAAAATTAGGAGTTGCTAACTTTCAAGATTATGAACCTTACAAATGATCAAGAAGAAATAAGAAACTAAAGCCAAGAAATCCAATCCAGATGTAAGTTGATGCTAATCCCCCTACATCAATCAATCCATCAACTTCTATTGGGAGTACCTTCAGAATCAAAGATTCTAAAGGCACTCCTAATATATTTATTGATGAGTGTTGATTAAGGTTGTGATATATAATGTCGTTTAGAAAATTGATGAAATGACAAATTTGAAATTTTATGTTCAAATTGCTCTTGAGGGTGTTACTTGCCAACACCATCTCAAATAGCTCCTTTAGGAGAACGTCTAGTTCAATCAGGGGGATATGGCCAATAACAAGGAGATCGAATTTGACAGTCCTAATGTGAGTCAGCAGCTCAAATTCCTTGTTGATTTTATCGATGATTACCTCTCCCTTTATGCCACCATTCATACCCTCAAAATTTGCATGGTTTAGTCTTTCTTGGTTCAGCAGTTCAACATGTTTGCTCTGAGGGATCAGCTTCCCCTTTGGACCCCAAAACTCAGGAAACCCTTTCTGAAACAGGGGCTGGAACAATTTGTTGAACTTTTCTACCCCTTGTTGAATAAGGTTAATGCTAGTAAGTGCATTCTACAACATGTTGTGCTTTGTGGTCATCCTCCCTTCTGCCACTAGAACTGATATCCTGTCAGTAATCTCCAGGGAAATTAGTTATTCCCCAGAGGCTGAGTTCAGAACAACAATCGCCTTTTAGGCCTCCTTCCTAAGCCTTTGTGCTAGAATTTCCTGCAAGGATTTACATCTTCTACTTGCTACCATCACAGCCTGTTTATGCTCATCCACCATGACCAAATGCTTTTCTAATGAGGGCATCTCCTTTATCACTACATCCGAGAGCAAATGTTTAGCCCCTTGCAGGGGAATTTGGCCTATGACCCTTTCCTCAAACCTGGTTACCTTCTCTTTGAGTGTCATGATCTCTTCATCAAATTCTTCACTTTCCTTAGCAGTGATCCTATCATTGAGATCTTGATTGGCATCCTTCTATTGAGTGATTTCTAGGCCCTTCAAGGACATTTCAGACATATCTTTGATCGCCAAAGCAGTGGGTGACATGTCCCTAGCAGTGCCATAGTCATTTAATTCATCAATTCTCTTATGCATATTTTGCTTCTCTTCTTCCCATGTGCGCTTGTCAGCCTCCAGCACAGCAAGGTGGCCTTTCAGATCCAAGACTTCATGCTGCAATGTCTCATTCTCCCCTTGTAACTGCACGGTCTGAGGAGGTAGCTGGATGTCTTTCATAGTTGTCTTGCTTTTATTTGTGTAAGCCTGTATCTTGACCAAGGGCTTAGCTAGTAAAATAAGTTGCTTTGTTTCCACTAGCTAATAAGATGCAAGGGGTTTCTATAAAGCATTCTATGTTTTTAGGTCTGTTGAATTGTCATTCATGAGTTTCACCTGCAAGTTCTAGGCCTTGTTTGTTTCCTTTTCCTGCTTCAATTGGGTTTCCAGTTTAACCACCCTTTGTTGGGACCTGAGATGGGATAACGCCTCCTTAGTCAGATCAACATAGATGAGATCACTAACTCCCTTATGGAACACAATCTTATCTTGGATTGAGAACCGATCCATCTTGAACTCAACCTTTGAAACTCCTTCCTCATTAGCAATGGCTATGTTCAGGGAGTTTGTTGTAAGATTCCTGGCAGTAGTGAAAGAGACTTTGTTGCCTAATAGCTTCCTTAGCTCCTTGGACTACTTATGAGTCTTAGCCTTGGATTCCTCTTTGAGCTTCCCATAGATGGTCAACATTTGCTTTTCAGTCTTAAATTTCCCTTCAACAGCAAAGGAAAAATAATACTTTTGATAATTGAGTAGAGACTCTTCACTCCTTTCTTCATTGATTGTGTGGTTCTCGGGGGATTTCTCTCTAAGTGTGTGGTGTTTGGATTTACAACCAATGGTGGTTGCATGATCACCATCTAATTTGCAACCTTTCCCCTAGCAGGGTTTACTGAAACAAGCTCCTCCTTTATCACGTCTTAAGGGAATCAGATTCAAAATTGAACTCCTGCTCCAGGTTGATTACGTCATCCTCTATGTCTATCCCAGGCTTCTTGGTAGGGGTTTGTTCACACATTCCATATCCTCCACCTCTGACTAAGACCTTCTGCTGCAACCATCACTGTTTAGGGGAAAGGGAGTAGTTGGGACTGTACCTTGCACTTCTTTAGGAGCCTGGATTTTCTCTACAGGAGTGGAATCAAAAACATAGGCAAGAGAATTTGCCTCATGGGACAAGTCGAGGATCATGGAGTGAATAAAGACTGACCTTTGCAACTGGACCCTCCTCTAGGAAATGATCCCCATAGGATTGTAATTATGTACATGAGTCACCTGAAACTTCATGGCCTTCAAAAATTCCTCCGCCATTGGTAGCAATGTTGGCTTCTTCACAACAAAGGACCCAAAATTAATAGGGTATTTGATCCAAGATTCCTTCCTGTGAGCAGTAAAATGCTCCTCATCGGTAAAACTCCTCTGCCTGGTCAATTATAGTGTGAATACCTAGGGAATTAGGTAAACTATTAGCATGAAAGGGGCAGCTGAAAAACCATATACCCTTATAACTGAATACTTTTGCATTGGGAACCAATATCCAATACCCTCTTGCTGCAAGGCAGCCTTCATGTCTTTTGATATCCTCTTCTCTTTAGGGTTGAATAGTTTGGAGACGCTGAGGACAATTCTATCAAGGAATAGGGTGTAAGACCACTCCTGGATCTTCTGGACAGATCGGGGCCAGTCTTTGAACACCTCTGGATCCATGTCCTCAAGGGTCTGCTGGTTGGAACTGAATATGATGGAAAATAGATACACCTGGTATCTAAAGTGCTTATCCAAATCAAACTTCTCAAGCTAGGAATTGATTTCTCCGGCCAAGAACTCATCGAAATTAATTCCTGCTTTATATTGACTCAGTTGAAGGAGAATGCCTAGCATTACTTCAGACCATGATATCGCTATCAAGACCTAGGATTTGACTCAAGAGGGAGATGGCTGATGCGACAGGATTTATGAACAATTCGAAGGAGAGTGGGGTGATAAGTGTCTCTAAGGGAACTGGGGTGTTCAAAATGGTCTTCAACAATTTATTCTTGAATTCTAGGTCTGCTTTCTTGAACACCTGTAGAACCTCTGATTCGGTGAAGGGGATCAGGGCCTGACATTGGGCTTCGAAGAGACCTGGGGAAACCCTGATATCTTCTAGTGTAATTCTGCAAACGACATGGGAGTGGGTATCATCTAAGATGGCCTTCCCAGTGGTGGAATAATTGGAGGCTACCCTTTGGACAATATATGGGAAATGGGGCAATTGTTCTTATGTGAACCCTATTAAGGATGACTATAAATTTAGCAACAGTTTCGATTGGTCTCCGGAAGGTGGCAACAAAGCGTTCTTGGCATCAGTGATACTGGACAACCATAAACAAGGATCATAAGCATCATAAAGTCGATTGCAGATGATCTCCTCGGACGGGTGAAGGAGTTTTACAGACGAGGCCATGCTGAAACTGTCGAAAAGGTCGATAAATGATGAACGAGTACTTGGTGGTGATGGTCGACACTTCTGGAGGTTGTAGTTGTATCCAATCGACTCGTGCTTGGCGGACATTGGATTTGCAAGGTGGTGGGAGTATTAACAGACTATTAATGTCAAGCAGGTTAGCCTTATAAACCATCGCACTCCCTCAACGTGACCTTTGTACCTCCAATCTTCGAGCGCAATATCCAATAGGGAGGGGCCCACCAGATTTTACAAATTTGTTTTTTATCTTCATAGTTATATTAATGGGTTAAAATATTAATATCTTGGCTTTAATATAAAACCAAAATATTATGTAACTGATGTTTGGATTTGGTTATTATAAGGTGGAAGCTTGTATGGTGTAATATATGGTTGTCATGTGCTAGTAAAGGATATTTTGGAAAGCATATGGGTGTACTACATGAATATTCCTAACAATATATTGGAAGGAAGTTGAGAGGCCAGCTCTCGAGGATCCAATTCAAGAAATTGGGTTGGTTTTATTTTCAAATGGCCAAAAGAAGGGATTGGACAGATTTGAAAATGAGGTATACGTTTTATATTTGATTCTTTAATATGATATTGTATAACATATGTCTTCATTGTAATTTGTAGTGGTTTTTTCTTACGTGATGTGCAAATTGGTTCTATGTAGGATGTCAAAGGAATATCAAGTCCAGGTTGAAGAATTCATAGAGTTTGCAAAAAAGGCATTCAGAGGATAATAACACCACAATATGCCCTTGTAAAAAATGTTGCAATGTTGCAGTATTGACGTTTGAGGAAGTACAAGATCGCTTGATGATTCATGGTATAATAAGTTCATATAAAACTTGGTTTTTCCATGGAGAGAGAGTTCCTACTCAGGACTATATATTTGACAAGAGAAAGAAATGCCACACAATAGAGATGCATGATTTGCCTCGAGAAATTGCACATGGTGATGAACACATAGTTGGACATCGATATGATAATCATAAGGATGAGTTTGCAACTTTGCTTACAAATGATACTGAATTTCTTGAGAATGACGATCATAACGAGGCAACCATGGTTGATGATCATATGGTTGAAATGGTGAATGATGCTTATCAATATTATGATGAAAATCCAGATATGAATTGTGAAAATGGCCAAGTAGAATCAATGGAAGAAAAAAATGATATCAATCAATATCTAAAGTTATTTGAAGATTCCAAGGCACCATTGTACCCAGGTTGCACTAGTTTCACCAAGCTATCGGCCACTGTGAAATTGTACAACCTTAAAGTGAGAAATGGATGGTCTGATGCAATTTTCACCCAGTTGTTGAAGTTGCAAAGAGAAATGCTTCCAACAAGAAATACACTTCCAGAATTTGCATATACTGCAAAAAGTTTGATTAAATCATTGGGTTTGGACTATGAAATGATACATGCATGCCACAATGATTGCATTTTATATTGGGGAAAATATGAAAAAAAATGAACGCCCAACATGTGGCAAATCAAGATGGAAGGTTGATGCTCATTCTGAAAAGGTGCGTATAGGTGTCCCGACCAAAGTGTTGAGGTATTTCCCTATAGTGTCGAGGTTGAAGAAAATGTACATGTATGATTTTTAACTCTTATAATTCCATTATATCATACACCTTCATGTACTACCAACCTACTAAAAAATTCTCTTCTTTAATCTACTAAGTATTGCAATGTATATACGATTCTTTATGTTTTTGTACAGCTCTACATATATTTCACAGAAAATGAGGTGGCATCACGAGAATGCAAGTAAGGATGGAATAATGTGCCACCCAGTTGATAGCCCGACATGGAAAAATATAGATTCTAAATAGCCTGATTTTTCCAACGATCCTTGCAATGTACGACTTGCAATGGCAGTGGATGGATTTAATCCTTTTGGAAACTTGAGTAGTAGTCACAATGTATGGCCAGTAGTACTAGTCACATATAACCTTCTGCCATGGTTATGCCTGAAAAGGAGATTTTTTTTGTTGTCATTGTTAATACCTGGTCCCAAGCAACCATGAAATGACATATATGTTTATTTGGAACCATTGGTAAATGAACTAAAACTAACATGGGATGAAGGGGCAAGGACATACGATGCTCATTCAAGGTCATTCTTTAATATGAAGGCTATATTGATGTGGGTAATCCATGACTTTCCTGCTTATGGAAATATGGATGGTTACGCGACTAAATAATGTGGAAGGAACACAAATTCAATGTATCTCAAATGTAGTAGGAAGTGTGTGTATATGGGACATAGGAGATATCTTCCAATAAATCATAAGTATCGTTCACAAAAAGGACCATTTAATGGGAAGTATGAGCATCTCATTACACCTACAATTGAACAAGTGTCAGATATTTTTACAAAAACAGAAGGAAGGGAAGAGAAACGGGGAAAGACTAAAAGTACAAAAAGAAAGAGAAAATTTAAAAAAGGTGAAAATTTGAAGACTGGCGTGTGGAAGAAAAGGTCAATTCTATTCAATTTACCATACTGGGAAGTATGTGCACACATTTACTGAAGGCCTAAAATGTACAACGTTTTAAGGATTTCATTGTGTTTAATTGGAATATACACTCTAGTTTTTCTTTGATGTTATATTTCATTGATTTTTTATACGGTTGGATGCAGAAACTCCTAGTGCATCACATTTTAGATTTAATGCACATAGAAAAAAATGTATGCGAAAGTATTTTTGGAACCCTTCTGGATATTAAAGATAAATCAAAGGATGGGAAAAATTATCGTGATGACTTACAACAGTTGGGTATAAGGAGGTCATTTTGGCCACAACAAAAAGGGAAAAAAATATTTCTTCCACTCGCACCACACACTCTTTCACAAAAGGAGAAAGAGATTCTTTGTGGTGTTTTGTTCACGTTAAAAGTTCCAGATGGATATAGTTCAAACCCTAGAAATCATGTATCTATGAAATATCTCAAGCTTCATAGTAGGAAAGCACATGATTGCCATGTTCTCATGCAACAAATCCTTCCAATAGTATTGCGCCATGTGTTACTAAAAGCAGTTCGAAACACTATTTGTAGGCTTTGCTTCATTTATACGCAAATTTGTGCAAAAATGATGGATCCAACAGATCTTGATAACTTACAAGATGATGTTGTGTAAACATTGTGCTTACTTGAAAAATATCCCTCCCCCCCTCATTCTTTGATATAATGATACATTTGACTATACACTTGGTGCGAGAGCTACATTATTGTGGACCAGTTGCATATCGATGGATGTACCCTTTTGAAAGGTCAGTGAAATTTTATTAAGTGCAAATCCACATAAATTCCAACATTTTATGTGCATATAATAATAATACATTACTAGCAACTCTTTATTCATACTTTTGATTTCACTACAAATTGTGTGTTTTTTTCTAGGAACATGAAAGTTTTCAAAAGTTACATGAAAAATAAGAATAGGCCCAAAGGCTGCATAGCTGAAAACTACACTATGGAGGACTCCATAAAATTTTGTGTTGGATATGTTGAAGGTATGGAATATATTGAAAGCATGCCTAGTAGAAATGAAGCTTGGGACTATGAAAAAGGAGAGGTTGGACAATATGGGAAGGCCTTATCTAGTGGAACTTCTATTGATTTAGATAAAACTAGTTTGTTACAATCCCATAGATGGGTCTTGCACAACATAGATGAAATTTAACCTTGGATAGAGTAAGTAATAAGCACATCCTTATGAAATCATTTTTATTATAATATATCACAATATTTTCATAAATTGTTTATTGACATTACTTGAAAATAAGATGCACTTGACAAAAATTGCCAATAGTAACATCCAAGCCCAAAAAGATGAAGTCTTACTACAAAAGCTCCACAACCAACAATTTAGTAATTGGTTAAGAAAACAAGTATTGATATGTTCTTCATATTCGATTGAATTGAACTTCATTGTGTTGATGTATTTGTAACTTTGGAATGTATTCACTTGTATATCTTATGTATTGTACCCCGATGTTTATTCTGGGAAGTGTCTGTAATGTATTTGAGTCATGTCATGCCCCGATGTTCCTATCAGGGGATTCAATAATGTAAACAAGTCATGTAAAGTCATTGTGGGTAACCCTCTTATTGATCAAGGGTTAAAGTCCCCACAGTTGTGGGGCACTAGGGTTATTAGACTCTCCTAGAGAAGTCAACCCTAGGTAAGTTAATGTAAGTCAGGTCATTAGTACCCTAGTTGTGGTTACTCAAGCCTACATAACTGAGTTAGGATTACTCGACCCTACATAACAGAGTTAAAGGTTAAGTGAATGAAAGAATATAAATAGAGAGTGAAACTCTCTATTTATCACACACACACTCACTCACTGGGGCATATGAGTAAGAGAGAAGAAGTTGGGATCAAAGAGAGAGACTACTACCGTCGAGAGATCATCTTACTGTTTTGGGTTTTACTTTTGGTGCTTATTCTATCTCTAACGAAGTTGTGGGGTTTTCTCCTTAATGGTTTCCCCAAGGAAAATATTTGTGTCTATTGTCTCTTGTGTTTGATTGTTGTGCTTGTTATTCTCTCAATTAAAGATCCTAAGATAATGCTAGCCTGAATGATAAAATCTAACATGGTATCAAAGCTAAGCTGAGAAGAAGACATTGTGTAGCTGCAGAAGCTAGGGCTTCTTTATTTTTGGGTCTCTCTCTACAATCCACCAGCAAAATTATGCTAGGATGACTCTCCATTGAAGGGCGCATCTTTCTGTCGAAGCGGAATTCGATTCCAAGAATTTTCAGTTTTTGGTGCGGGAAATTAGGGTTTTTTGTAGAAGAAGAATTTTTGAGTGAGCCCAGCATAGGATTTTCCTCCTCATCAAAATATAAGTTTAGAGACCTAGGTCGATATTTCTGGTTGGGTGTAACTCCAGGAAAGTCAAACCCTAGTTTGACCACGGGCTGGAAAAACCCTAAATACTAAAACTGATAAGTTTTGGTAAATTCGCTATATCTCGGGATTACAGAAGTATCAGGGGCCAAAACCTTCACGGGTCGAAGATAAACTCCTTTTGTACACTATATCCAAGTTTTAGCCTCAGATTCACTATATTCTAGGAGATATGATTCCTCCAAGTTAGGGTTCTAACCTCTTCCAGGATTCATCCCTAAACAAGACACCTGGAGATAATTGCTATATATCGGGATACAGAGGTCCAAATGAAATTTATCAAGATTTTGCTGAAAGGAAAGGGAATGTACTTTCTATGGTAGAAGTTTCAGAATCCAAATATGAAACAGTGACACATGGCAGTCCGTACAACTTTGTTATTCTGAACAGTCCTGAAACAGGTCACCTTGGGAAACTGCTCATAGATCCCAATTGGTGAAACCAATTCTGATGAAACCTATGGTGTTGGAATAGGAACAAGTGAGGCTATCTTAGTACTAAATTTTAGACATAGAGGAGTAGTACTTTCAGAGATATCACAAAAACAGTATCAGGAATTTATGCAAAGGAAATTGGTAAACTAGGGCTTCCTATTCTGGGAGCTTCCCTCCACTGTTTTCAGAAAATGAGTACATTGTACAGCTCACCTTGAAGAGATCTATATTTATATCCAATAATATCTGAAAGATTCCAAGTTTTGAAAATTAGGGTTTCTCTGACAAACCCTAGATCAATTAGCTCTGGAACTAGGACAGACACCTCAAATCGATAAGATCTAATCTTTTGCTATTTTCATTTGAGGTTCTCATTTCAAAGTGATCTATCACATCAGCTTGATGATAAGCTTGTTGAAGTTGACAATTCCAATCATGGAAGTATATGATCTCTCTGAAGAAAATGAATTGGACACCTACATAATTAGAGAGGTTCCAATTCCAGAGGGAGATGAGGCTAAAAGCCTTACACCAGAAGAAATTGGTCAAGGCCAAGAAGATCATTGCTTATTCAATCACAGATCACCTTATACCACAAGTGTCTTCCCTAAAGACACCGAAAGATATGTTTGATTCGTTGACCAAGCTATTTGAAGGGAAGAACATAAATTGGAATATGACTTTGAGAAAATAGTTGAAGAATGTAAAGATCCAGAATGCAAAGACCATACAGTCATACTTTACGAGGGTCTCTCAAATCAAAGAACAACTTGTAGTAGTAAAAGAAGAAGTGGAGAATGCAGAAGTTGTAATAACCACCTTGAATGGCCTCCCAGGATCATGGGATTCATTCATGCAAGGAATGTGTGACAGAAGGAAGTGATTACTTTCAGCAGACTCTGGGAAGAAGAAGAAGCTTGACTCATAATAAGAGAAGAGAAGATGGGAGTAACTGAAGATCAAGCTCTCACCGTCCAAAGAATATCCCTCAAGCGATGAGGAATATGAAGAACTCAACCCTTGAAGAATTTCTTATCCATCTTAGCATTTGGATAAGAAATAATGAATGAAGAATATGATGAAGCTGAGGGCTCAAGAATGAATCTACCCACAAAACAAATAAAGATAAGTATTCAATTGTCATTTCATGATATTGTTTTGTTATGCATTTGTTTATATTCAGTTGATGTATTATGCATGATAGAATGTTTGCATTAATGACAATATACTACTAATATGCATGTGATGGGTAAGTAGCTCATGGTGCTATACAACTCTCCATTGCTACTTATCTAGAATGAAACCTCTTTGCTGACATATTGGATTAGTTCACAATCTCAATGTTGTCCTAGTAGAGATGGAAGGCATCTATAAAAGTTTCCATGAGATATGGATGAATGTTGTATTGGCTAAAATAGTTGCATGATCATATATTTATGCATAAGAAATTTTCCATTATGAATATGCCTTATGAAATGTTTCTAACCATACAACTAATGCATTTGACTTGTAGGAAAGATCGCGTAAAATCACCTACAAGCAAAGAAGGACGAGACTTGTTCCGAAGAACAAGTGACGACAGTTCAAGATGAAGAATAATATGACGAATGCAGCGACATCATTGATGCAGAACCTTTCAGCCATGAAGAAGTAACCAAGAAGAAATGGAAGACCAGTTCAAGAAGAATGATGTCTAGGATGCAGTATCAATACATGAAGGAAAGTTCGTAGTTCCATCATGCATTAGATGGAAACATCGTGGGATACAAGGAAATATTCGTAGCATGAGGCTTCTCATGAAAAGAAGGCATAGACTACAAAGAGACATTTGCAGCCAGTGGGAGTTGAGACACATGACAGGAAGAATCATGTGTGCAAATGAAAGAAGGCCTTGTATGAGCTCAAAAGACACCCATGGGATAACACATACATGATGAGCTTGATGAAGACCTTAACCTTTGCTACAAGGTTGAAGATGAAAGCCTATAGAGGATGACAAGCTCACAGATGGGTGCAAGAAGAACGTTTTCAAGATACAAGATCTTGGTATCCACTGAACCTAGATGGATACATAGAATATTAGTAGCAGAGGAAGCTACTTGTCACTCTGGTACATAATGTTTCAAGCATAGAGTATGAAAGACAGAGGGAGAACGATGCTCCACTTCAGATGGAGTGAGTATAGAAGATCCTGAGGTTCGACATGGTATGACATGATGGATAGCTTACTGATGGCTCTAGGATTTACTAAGAGTAAGGTGGATTCCAACCTTTTCTTCAAGGTTGAAGGCGGAAGACCAATGATGCTCATGTTATATGTCGATGACTTGTTCCTGACAGAAAAGAGGAACTCATTAAAGTTACAAGAAGGAGACTTGATGTCGAGTTCGACATGAAGGACTTGGATATGATGCACTACTTTCTAGGCATGGAGGTGTGGCAGAATCTCCCTAGGACAAGGGAAGTATGCAGTATAGATCCTGAAGAGGTTCAGGATGATGGAATACAAGGCCATAACCACACCTATGGCATCGAACCTGAAGCTATTGAGTGATGCTTCATCAGAAGCGGTTGATGCTACGATATATCATCAGATGATTAGGTCCTTGATGTACCTGACGAATACGAGACCAGATATTTTCTTTGCTGTGAACACCTTGAGCCAGTTCCTGACAGATCTGAGACATGTTCACTTGATTGTTGCAAAGCATATTCTGTGGTACCTGAAGGGTACAGTTGATTATGGGCTCAAGTATAAGGCTGATCAAAAGATTAACTTGGAAGGTTATGTTGATTCAGATTGGGCAGGCAGTGCCATCGATAGAAAGAGCACCTCAAGGTGTTGCTTCAGTATGGGATCAGGAGTGATCTCTTGGTTTAGCAGGAAACAGTCTTGCGTGGCACTAAGTACAGCTGAAGCAGAGTATGTCACAGCCTGTTTAGTTAGTTGTGAGGCAGTATGGCTGAGGAAGCTACTGTCTGATTTATTTGATCTCTAGTTGGATGCTACTTGTATATATTGCGACAACCAAAGTTGTGTGAAGTTGTCAGAGAACTCGGTATTCCATGACAAGTCAAAGCATATTGAGATCAAATATCACTATATCAGGGATATGGTGCAGAGAGGAGCAGTGAAGCTCTAGTATGTTGCAATGGATGAACATATAGCTGATTTGTTGACTAAGCCATTGGCCAGAGTGAAGTTTGAGTACTTCAGGGAGAAGCTTGGTGTTCTCTAGATTGAGGTTCCCTCTGGGGGGAAGTGATGAGTCCGTGAGCCATTCTGACATGGTGAAAGGATTGGTTCCTTCCATGGTCAGATGTAAGGGCTAAGCCATTTTGTCATGGTGAGAGGATTGGTTCCTTCCATGTCAGATATGAGTGCTGAGCCATTCTGATGTGACTGTAGGATTGGTTCCTACATGATCAGTAAGTGCTAAATGCCATTCTCTGGGAGAATGGAGGCACCTAGTCAGTTACCAGGAATTTGTTTAGTCTGGGACTGACACTTAGCTTGGGGTTGAGAGCCTTTCTGACACGATGTGTGAATAAAAGTTTCCTATCATGATGTGTGAATAAAGTTTCCTATCATGATGTGTGAATAAAGTTTCCTATCGTGGTCAGATATAAGTGCAGAGCCTTTCTGACATGATGTGTGAATAAAAGTTTCCTATCATGATGTGTGAATAAAGTTTCCTATCATGGTGAGATATAAGTGCAGATCCTTTCTGACATGTTGTGTGAATAAAGTTTCCTATTGTGGTCAGATATAAGTGTTGAAGAAGATGAAGACCTACTTGGAGGCTAGGCCTACAACAAGCATGAAAAAGGGCTAGCTCTGTAGAACTTCCTGTGACGAGAAGAATCAAGAGATAGCACTCGTGATGATGACCAGTGATGATCCAGATCCAGTGATGATGATCCAGATCGAGTAATGATCCAGATCCAGTGACAATGATCCCTATCGAGTGATGACTTGAAGATGAAGATGACAAGAACTCGACGATGATCCATATCGAGTGATGACTTGAAGATGAAGATGACGAGAACTCGATGATGATCCAGATGATATAGCGAAGAAGACTTGTGCTGATAAATTGTGTCGAGAGAATACCTTCCTAGTTAAGAGGGAGTGTTTATGTATTTGTAACTACGGAATGTATTCACTTGTATATCTTATGTATGGTACCCCGATGTTTATTCCGAGAAGTGTTTTTAATGTATTTGAGTCATGTCATGCCTCGATGTTCCTATCGGGAGATTCAACAATGTAAACAAGTCATGTAAAGTCATTGTGGGTAACCCTCCTATTGATCAAGGGTTAAAGTCCCCATAGTTGTGGGGCACTAGGGTTTTTAAACTCTCCTTCAGAAGTCGGCCCTAGGTGAGTTAATGTAAGTTAGGTTATTAGTACCCTAGTTGTGGTTACTCGATCCTACATAAATGAGTTAGGATTACTCGAGCCTACATAACAGAGTTAAAGGTTAAGTGAACGAAAGAATACAAATAGAGAGTGAGACTCTCTATTTATCACACACACACTCACTCACTGGGGCGCATGAGTGAGAGAGAAGAAGCTAGGATCAGAGAGAGAGACTACTGTTGTCGGGAGATCATCTTACTGTTTTGGGTTTTACTTTTGGTGCTTATTCTATCTCTAAGGAAGTTGCGGGGTTGTCTCCTTTATGGTTTCCTCGAGGAAAATCTTTGTGTCTATTGTTTCTTGTGTTTGATTGTTGTGCTTGTTATTCTCTTAGTTAAAGATCCTAATATAATGCTAGCCTGAATGATAAAAATCTAACACATTGATCAAGACTATTATGATGTATGAAGGTGAGATTCTTTTAATATATTTTGAAATTGCATGGTTTTCTAACGACATTTAAAAATTTACAGGTGGAAGGAAAATAAAATATTTATGATACCCTTAAATGGTTGGCACGTGGCCCAAGGACATATGCAACTAAGTATGATGGCTACTTAATCAATGGGTGTAGATTTCATGTTAAACGCGTAGAAAATATCAGGGCCACCCAAAATAGTGGTGTGTGCATAGATGCACAAACATTAATGAGATCAAGTGCTAAGGATAAAAACCCTATACATCAAATGACAACATATTATGGAGTGATATAAGAAGTAATGTTATTGGACTACTATTTGGTGTAGTATCCATTGTTCAAATGTGATTGGATAGATGTACACAAGAAGAATGGAATGAAAGTTGATGAAATTGGTTTCACCATGGTGAATCTGAAGAGATGCTTAAGTAAGGATAGAGTGCAAGATGATCCATTTATTCTAGCATCACAAGCGAAACAGGTATTTTATGTACAAGATCTGGTAGAGAATGACTGTTGTGTGTTTTGACATGCCCTCCGAAGGGACCAAGAAATTGTAATAGATATGAATTGGAGTATGCAGATTTATCAAGTGTTGCATATTTTGAAGGGACGAAATGCAAAGAGGATGAAGCTACAGGTGATGGTGCCATGGATTGTGTTCGACAAGATTATGAAGGCACATGGTTGGATGTTGTTCAGTAAGTAGCATGCATGATTTATTTATCAGTTCTCATTTAAGTTGTATTTGTGAAAATTTATATCTTAGATTATTACTTGGATTTACCTTTCATGCATATATATTTTGTTTTGCTACTGTTTATGCATGGATCTTATCTGTTTTATTGTGTTATGTAACTTTCATTTATTTTAAAGTAGATAGATTGGGTGTGGGGAATCAAGAGTGATGTGAGGGGGGAGAGGGGCCATGTGAGCTTTAACCTTCACGTGGTTGGCCATGTTTAGTAGAGAATAAGATATTCTTGAAACCAAGAGAAGCTCATTCAAGTATTTTCATTTCGTTTTCTTAGAATTTCATATATGTTATGCCTTTTTTTACATATCTATCAATCGCTTATATGAACATACCATTTTGTCGTGATATATGCAAGTCTTCGCAATGGAAAGGAATATAATGACAATTTGTATCGTTCTCTAATGCATATTTGTAAGTTATCACCATAACGGATTTGTCTATTAGATATCTTATTGTCGTTTCATTGATTATAACATGTTGATTTCTTCATTTTAAGTGCAGTTGTACTTGTCTATTTTATGAATTTATTTTATTGCACATTTGTTGAAGGAAAAAATTGATTGCAGGATATATATTGACCACGAGCAAGTAATGTATTGAACAATATTGAAAATATTTGATTACAACATATTTATTACAACCATAAGTATACCCGATTGATGGTGTAACAACTAATTTGTGTGAAGCATAGAGGACGCCAAGATCATCTGACGTTATTGGCATCAGAGTTGAACTTTGAGGTAGAGATCCTTATTATCAATACAATTTCAACATTCTTTGGGAGTATCACCTATGGGTTTCCTTTTAGTCATTGGGAGTATCACCTATAGGTTTCCTTTTAGTCATTGGGAGTATCACCTATAGGTCTCCTGAAGCTGCCTTGACCACTATTAAAGAATTTTACATAATGTAGTTAGCGATCCCATTGACTACTTTTTAGTTGTTTGTGGCCATTGGTGGTAACTGCCTTTTCTTTTAATACATTACTATCAAACTATATATGAATTGTATCCATCCTTTTTGCTGAAAGGTGAGAAATTGAAGCACTTGTATAATATTTCAAAATTTATCCACTTTTTTTTAATTAAAAGGATTGTACTATTGCATTAATCACTTAATTACATTCTGAATAACAGATCCAAAAACCACCTACCCAGTTCTGACAAGCTTTACATTCATCCCAAAACAGAACCACCCATCCTGAAACAAAACATCCAGATTGTTCATGGCGTGCCCCATCCCGATTACATACACAAGCTGCCAATAAAGCAAATCACTACAGGAACCACTAACATATGACTAAACAAGACATAACAAAACAACCAAATTGTTCATGGCGTGCCCCATCCTGATTACATACATAATCTACCTATAAATCCTATAACTACTGGAACCACTAACAGTAACCTGAACAATAAATAACAAGAGCATAAACACAGGATCCTCAAACCCGGCCCTAGGCAGACACTCCTGGAGAGGAGCGTTTGGTCTGCTTCATCTTCCCGGAGGGCTCCCAGGTAGTCATGTCGATTGACTTGGCCATGCTCGTCCCTCCGACCTCTGCCTGCTCCATCCTCGGGTGGAAGAATTGAATCCCCATCTTTGTGGCCACGATGTCTATCTTTCTATGCATTAGTCGATAATCGACGTTGTTCTCCTTCCAAACTCTCACTGGTTCTTCATCCCCTTCCCGTTTTGCAGTAGTGATAAGTGAAGAGTGCGATATTAGGTTCATGCTAACCCAATAGAACATAAACAATTTGTCATAGGCCGCAACCCTCCTAGCTGTATTACTAGGGTCCACCACCCAAGGTTCAACCTCGCGGTGCAACTCCTCTCGAGGCATGGCCTTATCTTCATCCCATAAAAAGTATTCAACTGATTCAATTTTGTTGTGGGTCGCTAGAGGAATAAATTCTTTGAATAAGTCAATAACCTCTTGCGCTTGCATCTAGGATCTAGTCACACAGCCCTTGTCGTGATTGTCGGTCGAGACTTCCCCCAACCCCAAGATTCCCCTATGAGAGCATTTTGGAGCCATGGAAAAAACCCAAGAGATAGACTCTTCACCAAGCACCAGCGCTTCAGAGAGAAAAACACAGTCACGAGCCCTTTCGACTAGGAGGGAATGTGCAGACACAAAAGAGGCTAGGATACTCCATAGAGGTCATTGAGTAGAGGGCAGAGATGCTTCAGAATATAAGGGTGGTGACCACCTCACCATCATAATGGTTTTGTACTCGGCCTTCGTCATCCTAGCTTCATCCTGGATTGGCATCCTCTGAGCCTTAAATACCATATTTGTCATGTGCTGTGAATCTCCCTTCTCCATCCCTTCAGGCCTAAAACTGTACTTTCGACCACGCACTCACGTGTGGCTAGGATCCTCATTTGCAACTGTACTTCCCACCATGCAGTCATGCGTGGCCCAAAGATTACCATCGGTGAACTGGATTACATAATGATTTTGTGCCCAGCTCCTACAATTAACCCACTTGATAGCTCATCAGCAAAATGGACTAACAACCATCAGATCTAGATCGACGATGGACTTAAATTTTTATAGGACAAATTTTATAAAGTATCGCACCAATCATGAATTTCTTCTATCGCGCTAGTTCTTTTAACAAAATAGTTCTCCACTGTTGATCTGCAGCAAGATCATTCTTAACCGTTGATCTTCTTCATCCTTGCAACGATTAGTTTCCAACTTCGCAACCGATTCGCCTTTAACTTTCTCGCTATTTAGTCAATGAAATTCCTCTTTAACCATTGATCAACTCACCTCTTGATCACCATCGTCGACTTGTAACCTTGTTAACCAATCTCTCCTATGTCGTGGATTTGTCTTGCAATGCACAACTAAAAGTGACTTACTGTGTATAAATGTCAATACTCAAGACATTTCTTCATTCAACTAACCATACCGTCAACGTGGTCGCAAGATATGATTCAAATGGGAAATTGCTTCCAAACTCAATTAAGCCAAAAATACAAGCGTACGATCTTATTTCACATAGGTCCTTTATCTGAACCTAAATACAATGGATCGATCATTACAAACATAGACCTCTCTCTCTGTAAAATCCAAGAGTCTAAACTCCGAGCTTGTTCCTCTTGATCGAACCTTCCTCGAGCTAACTAAGCTCAAATAAACTACCTAAAAGCTTCTGCGAGCTAACAAGCTCTGTAAGCTAAAGCTAAGTTATCCATCTAAATGACTCAACTGGATTAAATAAAACTCTTACTCTATTTTCCAAATCCTTCAAAGAAGGAACAAAGTCCTTATTCGACTTTGCTATCCTCTATGACTTACTATGCTTCATATCTGTTATTTTCCAGTAAGGTAAACAAGCAACTCACTTTATTTTTGCTTACTGTGGTTTTTTAACTTTTGGAAAATTATTGATGAAAACTGTCAAGGAATAGAGTGAAGAAGGAATATCTTGCATGTGGATCATTTCTGCATTCATAATGACTTATGAGAATCCTGTACATTGGGTATTTTTCCCTGCATTAAGATTTGGTAAGCATTAACATTTTGTTGAAATCATGGTTGTGTAATAGTTAATTTATTGACCACCTTACAAATTGGGGTGATATAATATGATATTTGTATAAGATGTACTTTATAATTGTATAAATGGTAACTGAAAGGATATTTCTACTATTTATTTGTGTTGCATCTTTTAGATTGGGAAACATATTAACTTTGATTTTGACTTTGGGTGTGGAGAAAAATTAGTGGATTATGCTCTTGCCTCTAGAAAAATCTACGAGGGAGAAGGGTTTAAATACATTAAGGAGTGCTTTGAAAATGACACACTTCATCTCATTGGCCTTTTGAGTGATGGTGGTGTTCATTCACGATTAGATTAGTTGCAGGTATTCTATATCTAGAAATGCATTATTATGAGTTGTTTATCTTAGAAAAGATTATAGATTTATCCGTGCTATGCAATTTTTAATCTTTCCATTTCTCCGTACTGTAGTTGAATGCTATTTATATCACCAAACTCAATTGAGTTGGGTCTAAATAAGTTATAATTGTAGAACCCATTGATCTACTGACATAAATTTTAAGAGAAGGCTACTCTACATGGATCCATCAAGCAACCATTAGAAAAGATGCTCGTTCTTATCCATGAATACTTGAAATTCTAGTTAGATGTTCACTTCTAGAGTATGTGTATGAACTTGAAATCCAACTTTGTCCTACAAAACGTTTATGTATTATTGTTTTCTTTATTGAATCAATGTTGCACATGAAACCTTTCAAGTTCAGCCAACTTATAAGGCCAGAGCCATTCAGACTACTTTCTTAGGTCTCTTGACTCATAAACAATGTTGGGATTATTATTCTTTTCTTAGAATTACAAATGATGCAATCTTGGTGTTAATATTGCCCCTTTCCCCAATTCTTAAAGGGTTCTAGCTCAATGGTAGAGTGCCTGCTTTATAAGTAGGAGGTTGAAGGTTCGATTCCTTCGTGCCCTAATGATATTGCAATATTGATTTTTTAAATAAAATATATTTTATTATGATTTATTATGGCTATGAGGGGGGTTCTAAATTGACTTCATATGTCACTATGAGGGGGGTTCATAACCACCCCCAAAGGTTTGTAAAGCATTTTAGGGGGGTTTCGAACTGCCTCTGTAGGTACCTACGAGGGGGGTTTATAATTGCCCTCAAAGGTTTGTAAAGAGTTTTAGGGGGGGGGTTTGAACCGCCTCCGTAGGTACCTACGAGGGGGATTTTGAGCAGCCTCCATAGGTACCTACAAGGGGGTTTTTGAACTGCCTCCATAGGTGCCTATGAGCGGGGTTTAAAACGCCCCAAAGTTTT
>LPNX010150377.1:403168-440628 GCA_001517045.1 Pseudotsuga menziesii | reverse complement strand
TTTAGAACCACCACCAAAAGAAAAGTCACTTTGTGGTGGGGGGTTAGAACCGCCCCTAAAAGTAACTCTCTTCTAGAACCGCCCCTAAAAGTCAAAACTTTTAGCATCAGTGCTATTAGGGGTCGTTTTATAAAGGCTACCTCCAAATCCAAAACCACCCCCAAAAGTGATTTTTGGAGGCAAAAGACAACCACCCCTAAACGTCAAATTTGTTGTAGTGTAGGACATGAGATGGTCATGACAGTGTACTAGCACGCAAGCTAGTAGGACCAAGGAAGTCGAGTCAAGTAGGATGAGACAATTGGTCAGGTGCTGCTTTGTAGGCTTCAATGGAGGATGGAACGATTGGCATTGTGATGGTTGGTGTGTCAATCGTGCTAGGAGAATAGTGTTGATGGATGCAATGAAAGGTATGTTGTTGGGTGAAGCAAGGACGTGACCTTCATGCACTATCAAGGATTGGGTTATATGAGCAACAACATTGCCATATGTTGGGAAGTTGGTTGTTTAAGTGTTGTTGACTTGAGGGAGGAAATGGTATAACATTTTTTAAGGTTGGGCGACGATGATGTAGCATCGCCTATAATGAAACAAGCACTTGACATTCTGCAAAAATCTAAGGTGCTTAGCTTGGGTTTAGTTAGGATGTTTTGGTGAGGCGTAGTCCGGGTGATACTCGTAGTTGATGTTCATGCCCAACAAGCAAGATCACGTTAGTACCGTGCGATAATTGGGATTTTGGATGGTATGGGTCACTTAAGAGGAAAAACAAGTCTAGTCCTGTGATATATGGTATAAGATCCATGTTTGATTATGGCATACGTGGAAGTGTCTCTTCACCACCAATGCCCCTTTCATTGGATGTGTCAATGGAGCCACGCTGATGAGGGTGTCAACATCTTTCAGTGGAGGAGATTGTCACAACCTTATGTTGAGTGTGAGTGGAAATGACATGATGGAGGGCATGCTGAGAAGACATGACGAAGGGTGCACAATGATTCCATACGGTTATGGTAGCCTTGGTGGTCAACTCATGGGTGATTGGATATGAGATGGTCAGGACTATGTGCTAGTATGCAGGTTAAGAGGACCAAGGATGTCAAGTTGAGTAGGGTGAGACAACTAGCAAGGCAATACTTAGTAGACTTAAACAGAGGATGGTGTGATTGGTAATGTGACGGGAAATGTGTCAACCATGTTAGGACAATATTGTTGATGGATGCAACAAAGGTATGTGGTCGGGTGGATCCAGGACAAGGATTGGGCCAAATGGAGAACATTATCATCATACATTGGCGGTCGGTCATTCAAGTGTTGTTGTCTTGGGGGAGGCGATGGCGTAGCATTGTTTGGGTGGCGATGGTGTAGCATCGCCTATAGTGAAATAAACACTTGATATTTTGCGAAATTCTAAGGTGCTTGGCTTGGGTTTAGTTTCAATGTTTCAATGAGGTGTAGTCGGTGAGGTGGTATCCAAAGACAATGACTTCAACATAGAAAACATAAACATCACAACATGACTAAAAAATGGAGGAAAATGTCTCACAAAAAAAACATGTTGTAAATAATAGTAACTTGGAGATGCCTTGAAATTGCAAGGTGTCTTCAACTAATGCTTCCAATTCATATAAAATGCAATTACTTTTAGGAAGAGATTCTTATTAACCCATGATTCAAGTATTACACTGACATTACACCCAAGTAAACTATAAACCCTAAAAACACCCCAAATGCTTTAAATAAATAAAGTCTTTTGAAAATAATAAAAGGAGAGAGACAATAACATGCTTTGAAAAGTTTTGACATGCTTATGTCACAAACCCTACTCACAACAAAGATCTTTGTTATTTATGTTTCAAATAATGTAGCAGTAAACTACATCCATACTAACTTCTTGAAGATTTACTATAGGCTTCTACACCTTTTCTAGTCCATCCTGCTGCCTAACATCTACTCTCTTGAGACATTGCTATCACCTAACTAGTACCTAGTACACCATATCTTGGATTAGGATTCTAAGTGGTGCAGTTATAGATGATGGAGTAGGGTTTCTAAACAATGGATTAAGGTTTCGAAAAACGCATCTAGCATCTCCGACTAGCTTGATATCGGGTTCTATCACAAGAGCATTTTTTTTCTTTCAGATTTTTGTATTTTTTAATTATGTCTATTCATAGGGATGTCTATGTTTTAGTCACAAAGTGGAATTTTGAGAATTTTACTAAAAAATGAGAGCTGCTATTTTTAGTAGTGACAATTAGACAATATTTGTAGATCTTAGTTTTGGAAAGTCTTAGCACCGTTGCATGTGGAAATTTATATCATTAGAAATGTCTATTCATAGACATTGCCATTCATGGACAAGGAAATTGCCATTCATGGACAAGGAAATTGCCACAAACTAACTAGAATGAGAACCAACTCAAATACTTAGGGAGTGTCAAAACCCTCAAAAAATGCCTTGAGAAGGAGATGGTAGATAAAACAACATTCAAATCTGCCACCTTACTTGAGTTAGCTAGAAAGCAGACATTCCTATTGGTTGACTGAAGGAATAAATACTTTCATCTTTAGTGACTACTTTCACTTACCATAGTGAACTTAACCATGGTAAGGTCACCTGCGTTGTGTCTTAGGTTACTAACAATAACCTTACCTGTTTGAGCTATACAAAGATGGATTCACCTACCTATGCTATACTTGTGAAGGCCTTGAAAGATCGACTTAGCAAGGTACTAGTTAGAACGTAAGGTCCTAAATTATCAATATAGACCTTGACTAATGCCCCAGTGGAAAAAGGAATACAAAATCAACCCTCTTTTTTGTTAGTTAAGGGTTGATGCAAAGATGTATAGAGGGTTGAATTTATAGGCCTTGATTTTCGAAGTATTTACTACTGATGATGAGTATAATAGAACCTCTAAATCAACATCTAGGAAAGAATGGCCATAAGTTTCCTATAACTCAAATATTCTTTTCAATCTTTAGCTGAATTGTAATTCATTTTAATCAAACTAGGAGTAGATCATATCACAACCATTTTCAACTTTGACATAAATGAAGGTGAAATTTATCTAATTACCATTCTGCCAGATAGTAAAGCAATTCTCTTGGTTCAAAATAAAATTCAAGTTTGATTTAAGTTATTGGCATCGACTAGCGAGGTTTAGTAAAACAACACGTGAAATGTTGTGTGAAGAAAATAAAAGTCAGAAAACTCCCAAGCCCAAAGGCATTCCATGCTACTATAAAGTGAAACACTAAAGCAAAGGCTAAAGTAAATGGTGAAGAGACTATTAGGAGGGAAAGTTAATATGCTCGAAACCACCTTCACTACATCTTTGAAAAGATCATTGTAACACAGATGCAAGAAGTAATGCAACAACTAGAACAATTTGAAAATTGTAAGAAGCCTTGAACAACATAAATAACCATATTTCTTGAATAAACTGCCATTTTAAATTTACATATTTACAAATGTAGTGCAGACCCCCAATGACTGTAACCAATAAGGGGATCTATCAATGATTTTCAAGAAGGATATTTCTTTCATTTCTTCCATTGTCCAAAATGAAATCCAAAATTTCGCAAGTTAGTAGGCATGCCGCACCAACCCTGAGTGTTGTACTGTATATCGTGTGATAGGTAGGAAAATCTAGAAGTGAAGAGGGGGGTTTTCTCGTTTGGTCACAACTCCTTCACCTGTTGTTGTAAATGCACCGAACATGTAATGGCATATATTAATAGCAACCAAGTTTGCCATGCCGTGCCACATAAACAGAGGAACAATCAACAACCAACTGATTCATGGAAAAATCTAAATATGTGGGCAAGATGGAACAATCACCCACTCACTAACCCATCCACAAGAATAATCGAGAAACAAGAAGGTTGCACAAAAAAGTGTCGAGTTTCTTACGAAAAATCCCTAGTGAATCCCGAGGCTAAACACTGTTGAATGTAGCTCATAGAAGATTCATCAACTGCAGATGTAAGCGCATACTATTATATGGCAACTCAATTTATAGTTATGCGCTTCAAATTAGGTTTATTGTACACCACCTTTTAACCATAAAAGCTTTGTAAAAATGATTAGTGATAACAAAAAATAAAAAGCTTTGTAATTTTCATTGATCTAATTTATGATAAAATAAGCTTCAATGAAAATTCATCACATATTAAAACAATTTATATAAAAAAAAACACAATCTATATTTTCCATCTACTTTATCCCTACATCGTTATTTTATTTTATGTTAGTAGGGAACATATAGACTCATGTAACATGTCTAACTAAAAAAACCACATAGTCTCTTGTACCATGTCTAACTAAAAAACTACAATTAACATTCCTGGGAGTTTCATTTCCCTTGGACCAAAAAAATTGGGTGCTGTTTGGAAAAATGATGATAGCTCGGTAACCAGTTCTTCAGCTGTCAATGAAGTGAAAATGCTTTTATTAAGAAAATAAAAATAAAAATGGTTCAACTACGGGTAAAGGCATTGAGTGGGAAGAGGATTCAAAACCCTCTTAAACCCCAACTCGATTACTTTCGCGGGGAGAAAGCCACGAGCGAAGGGCCGAACGAGCGATCAATCATGCACAGCGTCACCTAATTACTGCTAAGAGGTTCGCTATAAATTTTTGGTATGTTTCGTATTAATATAGCGAGGAGAAAAAAGAGAGAAAAACATGGCACGAACTAGCTTATACCCTGTAAAACTATATCACAAAACCCTAAAGAGAGCCATTTCCTCGCCTTTCTCTGCACTCCCACAACCCTATTTTGATGAGCCTACAAATAATTTGTCTTTGGAGAATTCAAGGGGATCAAAACATAGACACCCACATGGGAAAACATCGCATAAGGACGCCATTAATGCGCTTTTGAATGAGACCAGGGTTTCCGAAGCCAAGCGAATGTATGACAAGATGGTACGTAGTAATTTCACCCTGGATACTCCTACTCACAACAGAGTGATTAAGGGGTTTACAAATGCTGGAAGAGGTGAAGAGGCTTTGAGCCTCATTCAGCACATGAAACAGCAGGGTGGGTTCTCTCCAAATACAACGACCTTTAATATTTTGCTCGCTGAATCCAGCAAATTAGGCGATGTGAGTCGTATTGAACAAACACTAGATCTGATGATTGAGAATGATTGTGGACCTGATCATGTTACCTCTGATTTGTTAGTTCGTGCATTCTGTACTGCAGGCAGAGATGAGGAAGCCTGCAATATTTTTAATGAAATGCTAAGAGATGTTGTTAGTCCGGATGTGAGTACTCTTAATTTTATCATCAGGCATTTGTGTAAGGCTGGGAAGATTGACAGAGCATATAAGTTTCTGGAGGAAATGAGGGGCCTAAACTGCAAGAGGGGTCTAAATTTCAAGCCTGATATTGTCACTTATAGCATTCTGATGGATGTTCTCTGCAATGCCAAAAATATGAGAGAAGCAAGAAATTTGTTGGAAGGTATGTTGGAGTCTGGGTGCAAGCCTGATAGCTACCTATACAATACTCTCATAAAGGGCTACTGTAAAATCAATAAGGTTTATGAAGCCTTGGAGGTTTATAAGAAGATGGACGAAGAGGGGTGTGCACCTGATGTCATAACGTTTAATACTCTCATATTTGGGCTGTCCAAGGCTGGGAATGTGGAGAAAGCCAAGAGTTTTCTGAAGCTCATGGTCAGAACAGGGCTTTCTCCTGATGTCATTACCTACACTTCACTTATGAATGGGATGTGTAGAAAAGGCAATGCCATTGGAGCTCTTGCGTTGTTAGACGAAATGCAAGAGTCTGTGTGTCAGCCCGATGGTTGCACGTACAACACCCTTATACATGGCCTTTGTATGTGTCAGCACTTACATCAAGCCTTGAAGCTGTACGATGTATTGAAGTCGAAGGAAGTAGATCTTGAGAGTGGTGCCTATGCGGCATTTCTTAAGGCACTTTGTAGAGCAGGGAAAGTGGCTGAAGCATATGAAGTTTTCGATTACGTGTTAAACAGAAAATCATTGCCAGATGTTGTAGCATATTCTGTGTTGGAAAATTCTTTAAAGTGTTTCAAGAAACCTCGTTTGTGTAGGTAATTCCTTCTGTTTAGCCTTTCTGTTGAAGGGTTATCAAGGGAGTTCAAATTTGTGCATCTGATTTGATAACACTTTTCCCTCTGGTCCACCTCATCCAAGGTAATTCCTTGTCATGTATTTGATTACCGATTCTTGTCTGGCATGCTCAATGGAACTATACCTATCTATTTGGAATTTCTGAATTTTGGTTGCTGATCAGTCTACACTGTGTGAGTTTGAGTCCCACACATAGCTGCCCAATAATTGCTTTAATACATGATTTTTTGCTTAAACTGTTGTCAATACATTGCAAATGTACTGTTTTTTTCTGAACTTTTTTCTGACCCACAAGCAGTGTGGGCAAGGGATTAGTTTTTTTTTTGGGTCAACTAGACAAGAAGCTAAGGCTACATGTACAATCAAATTTAAGGCACGCACACACACATGTATCTTAAACAGAAGGGCTACATATACAATCAAATTAAAGCACGCACACACACATGTATCTTAAACAGAAGCAGGTACAATTTTCCATTAAGACAAGAAAAAGGATTACATTAGTCAGCCTCAGCTATACCTAAGGGGTGAAATGCTACAGATAAAAAGTGACAAAAAGACAATAAATAAACTTAAACCATTTTAGCAGATACAACTGTTTTCCCATCTTTTCAGAATTAGCAAGCCAGTCTACCTTCTGTTTGAAAAGCTTCTCCATGAGACTAGTGTTGGATGAAACCTGACCAATGAATGGTTCCCTTTTCTTATCTTTCTTTATAACCTTTTTTCTGTTTACTTCTTCACATCAATCCATCCCCTAACTGGTCTTCCTCGTGGTGAACAGGCAGGGGACAGGCCTTCAACATTGAAGTGGTGGGCATCGGATTTGTCTCCAACTTGGCTGCAGCCTATTTTGGCAATAATTCTACTGCAATGATATGGTAGTGATCTTCCACTCCTTTCCACCAAGTAGGTTTCTTACTTCTCTTTTTTGTATGAGCTTTCCATCCTCACCCTTCAAAGTTCACACCCTTGGACAAGAAGACACTATATGGCCACATTTGAAGCAAGATGTACACTTGAAGGCCCCCTGCTCATAATCAAGCTCTTGCCTCCAGGTCATCTCTGCTACCTGTAGGTCCTGTTATGGTGTCTTTTGGCAAACCAGCAGCAGTCCATCTCAACACACAACCTTGCATAAGTTTATCAATCTGTTATTGGTTTTTGGGCCACAAAAGTGAAATTTCTCCAGTGTTACTTATGGAGGTTAGGGTTTCATGCCCCTAGAAATGCAATGTCAGCTTCAGCAACTGTGCCCATAGTGGCTTTGACGAAAATAAGTTTAAGGAGGGATCAAATAATGGAGGCCAGGGTCTTACTACTATTTAGGCACAAGCCTGTTCTACCCATAAGCCTGTTAGTTTTTTCTCTTTCTAACTGGAATGAGTATCAATTGTATTAAGAGGGCTGCGAAGGGTCTTAACAGCTGAGAGAAGTACATAACAGTCCAAAATATACAAAATTGCAAAAATCCTCGTAGAGCTGGGCCTTCAAACAACAAATTTCTAAGAGGCCTCTAGTCTGACTATCTCCAAGATTCTTCCTATCATTTCTTAAGCTGTACTGCCTAATATATTGGCCAAGGAGAAAAATACAAGTATGAACCATTAAAAACAAACATCATTAGTTGAACTGATGCCCAGTATGGGCTTCCTCGATTAAGACATCTTCTTGTTTTGGGTCATTGTAGATTGGAGAGTCTTGCTGTTCAGTTCCTATAAGCCCATTTTGTTGGACTGTAGTTTCCTCCTCTGGTGGATTTTTAACAGATCCGATTGAGACCCAAGGTTGCCCTGTAGCTGACTGGTACCCACAAGTGAAACCAAGGATAATGTTGAAGTGCATATCTATATCTCTGGCAAATTTTTCAGACAGAGATCTGGTCATTTAATTTAGCTTCCATGGCTTCCTGTTTCTTTCTTATATTTTCCAATTGCAGACGGAAATATTCAAGGGCCTGTTTCATTCCTTCCATCTAGGCTCCCATCTTTCTTAAAGTCTTCTTAATGTCGGCATCACTCTCAGCATTAGCATGGGCAAGACCTAAAGGATTAACTTTAAGGAAACGACTTGTATTTTCCAATTGCAGACGGAAATATTCAAGGGCCTGTTTCATTCCTTCCATCTAGGCTCCCATCTTTCTTAAAGTCTTCTTAATGTCGGCATCACTCTCAGCATTAGCATGGGCAAGACCCAAAGGATTAACTTTAAGGAAACGACTAAGGAAAGGATGCTGTCTAAGTGTAACGATATTCAGAGACTAAATAATTTCCAAGCTAGAAACCCAAATAGAATCACTCTTCTCCACTAAAAACTTTAACAAGATATCACTCAAGTCGCTACAGAGAAGGAATGCACTTATATTGGGAGTTAAGCTTCGCATATATGACAGGCCCAATAGATAGAGACACTCGGACTGAAGACTATAAACAACAATGAACACCTGAACGACCTTACCTTTGTCCAAGGGAGTAAACTCCCATCTCGAGAGCTCACCGACTTGTATCCTTCAACAAGCAGTTCCAGGCTCCCATTGACATTTTTCCTCCCAGAACATTCCCAACTAAATTATCCCACCACAGCTAGAGAAAACACTAGGAAGCACCATAAACTTTAAAGGAAAGTACCCAAGCACTGAATGAACAAGGAGCGAAGGGACCTGAGGCACGAGGGTGTACCAAAGGTCACATATGCTGCATTAAATTTACTTTGAATGCTTGTTGTATCCTCACTAAAGATTGCCACTTGTTATAACAACGCACGTGTTCTAGATGCTGATTAATGAGGCTAAATATGATAAGGGTGGTTCCTTGCATATCAAGATTATGGTAACCAAACTATTTCAGAGGGTGGGGGGAATGGGAGGAGGTCCCCATATTTTATGAGTACCCCCTTTTCCAAATAAGAAGCTTCATTAGCTTTTCCATCTGTGAAACTGTTGTTGACACGCTTGATGTGGAAGAGCTGGAACCTCGTCAAGTTGATCCATATTCCAGATAATTCTTTGCAGAATTCTAAGAGGGAGAGTTTTGAAATTCCTTGATGGCCCTGTTTTGGACTTGATTTATGATAAAAAGGGAATCATTGATGATCATTGCTTTCTTAACTTGATATTGAAGAAGAAGAATCATCCCTTGGAAGAAGTCATAGTCTTCTGCTATGTTATTTGTTGTGACACCAATTCCCCATGAATACGTGCATTCTATACTTCCTCGGGGACAAGTTAAGATCCCCCATGCACCTGCCACCCCTTACAAGCCTGTTAGATTTTTACCTTTGTTGCCCAGTAGGTTTTATCCAAAAGTGATTGTGCTTCAGCTCCTTTTTTCTTGGTTTCTGTATGCAGTAACAAGGAGAGAGCAGTGTTTATGGGGGTGCATGTAACGTCCCATATTTTGATTGGACAACTAAACCACATTTTGACATATATTGTATTTCTTTATTTATTACCTGTTGGATACAGCTTGACTGAGTAAACTATGTGTGCAGATTTATGAACCTAATTATATGCAGCAGTTATGTTTTAAGTTTATTGTTCTGGTTCTTAATGATGGCAATTATGTGTTTTTCTTCTAGTATGCAAACTTTAAATAAAATGATGAGGTATGTGGATACCATTATATGTTACACTTGAATGAATGAATGGATGCCACGTGTTACTGTTCAAACTACCACATTTTTGCAAATCAAGGCTATTTAGACCTAGTGCTATGGCGGTAAGCTCAGGAGAGAGTTAAGACCAATGTCACCACAGTCTAACCTCTAAACATTTCGGCTAACTCCAAAACCTAGGGGAAAACCCTAATTAATGAAAGATACCTTCAACCACCAACAAACCACAAATACCTTCCACAAAACCTTGATAGCTATTCACCTTATCACAAAATCCAAATAATATCATGCATTTCAAGGCAATTTCATGTCTCCCAAGGCAATGTCACTTTTCTCAAGACAACCACTCCAAAAAGTGTGCCCTCAAGGAAAAAAAGACAATTGGACTAGGGTGAAGTTGTAGGACAAGTAAAAAATACCACACATCCTCTAATTCACCAATTACGAGGGTTTCATGTATCCTAATGCACTTCATCAAAAGAGCATGCCTTCTAGGGTTTGTGGATAAAACCCTAAGGCAAAATTTTAGGGTGGACCAGAAATACCACACACCCTCTAATTTATCAATTACGAGAGTTTCATATATCCCAATGCACTTCCTTAGAAGAGGACTCCCTTTAGGGTTTGTGGATAAAACCCTAGGGTGAAATTTTAGGGTGGACCAGAAATACCAAATCATGGCTAGCTTTGAATTTTTGGAGTTATTTAGATTTTTAGTGTTTTTTCCAGTGGTAAAATACGTTTATGTATTTTTTGCATAAAATAAAACATGTAAAATTTGATAAAAAGAGGATTGATAGATAGGGTATTAGATTCTTGTCTTAAACCCTAGGGCTATGAGAGGTCAAGGCTAACACCCCTCTTAAGATGGTATTCAATGTTAAATTTTTAACATAGATCTGATTGATAGCAGTAACAATCACTTTTAAAATTCTTAGCAGACTTTTATTATGATATATCGGCAGTAGACAAAGTAATGTACCAACAGTAGTGTAAAGAAGAAACAAACAACCACAACGACACAAAATTTTATTCTGGGGAAAAGCTTTCAAGGAATAAAAACCCCAGCAAGAATAATTTTCCTTAATATGAGATGACAGAATTTTTACATGAGCAGATATAGAGCAGACATTTACATAACGATCAAATTGCCTCTAGGACACACATACCAAGAGAAAACCAACAGAAGATGACTGTCCTAAACTAGTGAACTGCTGCCACTGATCCAAACCCAAAGCTGAGGCTGTCGTTGAGTGAACAAAGCAATTGTTGACTCAATAATGAACTCAGGGGCTACTGTTGACCAAAGAGAAGTATAATGTTAATTAATTGAGGGTTTTGTTGACTGTCCAAACCCTTGGTGCCTGGAAAAGATCACTTGTTTGCCTGAATTAGGGCCCTGCCCTGGGTGCATGGGCTAGGCCTTGGGTGTCTTGCATATGCCCTAACAGGGCTTCTGTGTGCTGGAGACAAACCCCAGCAAGGCTCAGATGACTAGAACAGGCCCTAGCAGGGCTCAGTTGAGCAGAGAAGGCCCTAGCAGGGCTGCGACTGAGTGAAGAAGGCCCTAACAGAGCTGCGGCTAGGGTTTAGATGGTCTCCTCAAGTTGAACATACCTCACACCCAAGACAAAAATACTCTTGCGACTGTCTTCAAAGATGAACCAGTCCTTCGATGTGGAGGAGAGAGAGAAATACTAGCATAACCCCAAAACAGTCTTCTTGGAGTAGCTATGGAGATCATGTGAAGTGTGTATGCCTCAAATGAGAATGCTTCTCTATTTATAGTCCATCATTGAGAGATAAATCCATAAGTTAAGGAAACCACTCTTAAGGGCTTTTAATCTTTTTGGTCTTTTGACTTTTTGATCATTTTAATCTTTTAATCTTTTTAATATTTTGGGATCTTACCTTAGTGAGCTCTTGGTCCTTCATTGGTGCGCTCGTGGACCTTCACTGGTGGGATCTTGGACCTTCACTAGGGTTACATAACCATAGCTCCTTAAACAAGTCATCTTAAACCCTTCTCTTGGTCTCTATGGTCCACACGTGCCAACTCAAAGTATACCATCATAGATAAGGAAGATTATTCTTGTTCTTCAAGATCATGTGCTAGGTACTTCGACAAGGGGTGGCCAGTCCCTTGAGAAGGTCCCATAGCCCATTGATCAAGTGCCTCCATTCTCCCAGAGAATGGCTCTTAGCCCTAGGTTGAGCTTTAGTCCAAGATTGGTATCAAATTCCTGGTAACTGACCAGGTGCCTCCATTCTTACTATACAGTTAAACTTATGAATTTCATTATCGAACTAAAGCGAATTCAATTTATTTTTTGAGGTTCGTCGAATTTCGAACTTCAGGGTTTGAATTCGGCGAACACTGTGTCTTAGGATGGTATAGCTACATGTGTAAATACATCAAGATATGACCCTTGTTTTTATATTCCCAATAGGTCTCTTGGATTCCCCAACGACTCTTCATATTCACCTATGATGAATAGTAATAATAATATTACATTACAATTTACCATAACCACAAGGATTAGGTTTCCAACATCTCTCCCTTAATCCAAAGGGGTATTTGTGATTCCAAGAATATTTTGGAAGAGAGCTGAGATCTGGAAGTTGACAATTGCCAATGGTTGAACATTTCTTGACCATCTAAATTTGTCAAGTAAGCTAGCAGAGGTTGAGTCCTTTGCTAAATGGTGAAAATATAAGTGCTCTTTGAATCAGTGGTTTTAGGATGACCACAAACTTGGTGATTTTGGCTGGCCACAAACCAAAAAAGTTAGTAGAAGTTGATGTCTTTTACTAAATGGGTGGTTTTTGGATGACCACAAACTAGGTGGTTTTGGATGACCACAAACCAAAAAAGTAAGTAGAAGCTGATGTCGTCTACTAATTGGGTGGTTTTTGGTTGACCACAAACCAATGATAGTAGAAGCAATAAATATTGATGTCTTCTACTAAATGGGTGGGTTTTGGATGACCACAAACTAGGTGGTGGTTTTAGGATGGCCACAAGCCAATGATAGCAGAAGCAACATAAGTTGATGTCTTTTACTAAATGGGTGGTTTTTGGATGACCACGAACCAACAAATGCTTTAGAACAAGGTTTTACTTCTTTCTTCTGGTTACAACTTCGACTTTGGCTTTGGCTTCTAACTCTGGTTTTGGCTGTGGCTCAGGCTTGCTTTTTTTTGTGTCTGATTGATAGGGCTTCAAAACTGTAAGCCTGATTGTCAATCCATGACAATCTCCCCTATCAAGTACAAGGTAAGAAGCATGAAGACTTTCTTTTGCAAATTGTGTCAAAACTCGAGATTGAATTCTTCGATATGAATGATATACCCAATATTCCACCAAGTTTTTGGGACACGAAGACGTGGGAAAGAGGAAACACAAGAGCGACCTAGATATAATTTTGCCTTAAATTTTAAGAAACGTCAAAGGGAATGCTGGGGTCTTCAACATGGGGGGTCCTGCTAGAAATATTACAAAATTTATATTAGAATACATAAAAATTGGAAGTTGGAGCATAAGTCATTAAACTCTTTAATTTTATAATCTAAAGATTAATACAAGTTTACAACATCAAGTGAAATAAAATGAAATACAACAATATTTAAGCTATAACTAATAAAACAAAATCGGAAATACAACCATATTGAATGAGGCGAGAGAGAAGGAAAATAGTAGATGGTGTGGCCCTTTATCATTTAATTAATTAATTTATTTTTATTCTTTGATAAAAAACAGTCAAAGCAAATGTATGTATACCATTTTTAGGAGGGAAACGCTTCCCCTTTTCCAAGAAACATCCCCTTCATGGGGACGTGGGGGGGACGTTTCCAAGTTTCCAGGATGTGCAAGGGCGTGGAAGTGCATTTTCTACCCTTGGAGACTTGTCCTTGTGTAACATTGGATATATCTTCTTGGCTATTGATGATCGTCGCTAAGAATCACCCATAGTGAATCTTTAGTCTTGTAGGTTTATTTAGTTTTGAACACTATTTGAAGAATGATTATGCTTCCCGCAATGTTGACAAGGATTGAGATTGAAACATTGATCCTCCATTTGGCCAATTCGGTGACAATGTTGGCACTAATGTTGAATTGGAATAGGTGAAGATGAATCTTCTTGAAGGAATCCAAAACTCTGAAATTGGATTGGCTTTGCATAATCTGGAGTATGAAAAGTCACTTTCTTATCATATCCTATACATGTTTTGTGTTTGTTGTTCTTGAGTTCATCCTAAGGTCTGATGATGGGCTTGTAATGATTATGTTGAACATGTTCATCGTTGTCTTCGTCTTTTGCATCTATCGTTGTTTCATTGAGTTGGTCATGTGGTGATAACCGATAAGAATCGTTATCAATTCAAAGAAAGGGTTGTTTTTAACATATACTAGTTCATAATGTTGATTCCTTCATTGTATTTTGTCACGCTGGAGCCGTGATTGAGTTTGGAGAATGTCCACTTTGGCTTGCGAATTCTGCAAAAAGGCAAGCGTAGATTGGAGAGTTGCTTTGTTGATTGTAATTGTATTGTCAACAGTAGTAAGTATTATAGTGTTTAGTAACTCTAATCTTTTAGTCTCAGCCATTTGAAACATTGACTTAGACCTTAAAGGGCTTCTTGCAACTCCACCATTTAACAATAAGGCTCAACAATAGATGTTTTGGACTCAAAAGATGAAGGGTGTCGGGTTCAACTGAGAATGCACCCGATTACAAATACAATTCAACTTGATTTTGATTTGATACTCACAAAAAACTATTGCAAGTACCAAAATATAAGAAAACTTACACAAAATAATTGTTTGAAAGTTAGAATTTGATGTTGATTCTGGTGTTGAATTGATCTTGAAAAAGTGAATGCCTTACCTCTGAATCTTTTGGTGATTGATGCTCCAATGATCTTAGCATTGTTGTGATACCAAGACTGGGTATGGTTGTACTAGCATTGAGAAAACTTGGTCTCGATAGTGTAAACTTGGTTTTCCATGTGATGCTTCCCATAGAAATCAAAATACTGTAGATATGAGTTGCATCTCTTTACCAATGAATCCTTTGGTGATTTATGATGCTCCAATGATCTTAGCGTTGTTGTGATACAAAGATTGGGTATGGTTGTACTAGCATTGAGAAAACTTGGTCTCGATAGTGTAAACTTGGTTTTCCATGTGATGCTTCCCATAGAAATCAAGATACTATAGATATGAGCCTCATTTCTTTATGATGTCTCCAATATAGAATGTTGAAGTTCAATATCTCCCACTTTATAATTTTTTTTGGGTTTAATATTTGTTACTTAGATTTTTGTATGGAGAATGGTGTCGTGGCATGGAAATTCTAATGCTTATTATAAAATGCACAAAGGTCTTCCAAAGCTTTGAATTGTAAAACACACAATGATCTGTAATTGTATAACTCATAACAATCTCTTGAAATCCTCACATGCACAACTTGATCCTCCTAGGTCATATCACTTGGACTGTATGAATTCTCAATTGTCATATTAATGGCCATGAAATCTAAAGCATACACAAACCCTTGTGGAGGAATATGTCCTATAACTCAATTTTGTGCTATTATTCAAAGTGATGATGGTGTTTTTTGTGCCCAAACCCTTATGAATGGCTTCTTTGTAGAAATCATCCCCTTCTCCATGCGTATATCTTTGATTTGGGGCACCCCCGTAAGGTTGCGACAGGAAATCATATAGCATATTTTGATGAGTGCATTGAGCTCGAACTGCAGGCTTTGAGTAGTTGTTTGCCTCGATGATCTACAAATAGATATTATTACATAGAGCATTCCCATGGACATACATGGATAGAACAAAAAAAGGGCAGGATGACCACCAAATGGGAGTTGATTGTTGTTCATGTCTAGGGAATGGTTCTGTGGCTCATGATGCTTAGAGTAGGAGCAACTATTGAAGCTTCTTGTCATTGCTTATCTTCTCGGATTTAATCTCGAAACCTCACGAATTGAACAATGGAAAAAACAATGGAGAGAACTCATTTGAATATTTCCTTGGATGTCCTCTTTGCAAGTGCCATCTTAGAAAAATATAATATATATTGTGAGGAAAACTTGTTTTTATTTGGGAGCATTCATTTCTCATGTTTTGGGCGGATTGTTTCGGTAAATCTTTCTCTTTCAAAGCTGACTGTTTTAGTCAATCTTTAGAAGGATTTTATTCGTCTCCTTAAGAGCTTTCAAGCGCCATATTATTTGCTTAAATCCGTTGTGTATGCTGCTTGTAATCTACATTTTAGTGATTGCATATTCCATGACTTCATGTAATCTAATTATTATGGGATGTAATCTAATTATTGCATCTGTACCCAATGGACCTTCAGATGTGCCCCAGGGAGAGAGAACCATTTTTTCAATGAGGAGGGGTGTTTATGAGCAATGGTGGTCATGGCTGGGTCCTTTGGTCCTTCCTTTAGAAGTACTACAACTTAATGGCATTGCTGATTGCCCTTTGTTGGGGTTTTTAACCCTGTGGTTGGTGTCCGGGGCTCCTTGGGCTTGATCACTGGGTCACATGACCCTAGATCTCTTTTGCTTGCTCTGGTGGCCTTTGGTTCAGCTGCAAGACATTTGTCTCCCTTCACAGCCACTTAGGACACCCTCCTGGCCCTTCAACTAGTTGACGTTTTCTCTCCTTGGCCTTATTTCCTCAGAGGAAGCTATCCTCCATGCCAAGCCTTCTTGCTGCTTTGAGGAGGGCGTTGAGGGATTTTACAACATTCTTGGGGTTATATGGGGTATAGCGCCCTCCCTCCAGCTCACTCCAGCCTTTCGTTTAGAGTGATTCGCTTGTTTTAGCAAATTTTTGTACCTAGGGGAAAAATACCACAGGTGGCCTTCCTTAAGCCTACATTATGGTTATTTTTTATTATTATTTTGTTTTAATTTTAAGTTGACATTTTATAATTTCAAATTGGCATTTTAAAAGCATGTTGGCCTCGATAATTTTTTGCAAAAGTAAGTGTGAGACCATATAAATAGATCTCCTCACTTCATTTTAACATAAGATTCCTGGGATAAAACACTATGCATTTATTCTACCCTTCTTAGGGCTCTTTGGAGAGATGTGCCCCTCTTGAGGAAGGTCGTTTTTTGTTTTTTATGGCAAGTTCTTGAAGTATCTTGTTTTTTTGCTCTTTGTTAAAGGTGAAGCTATGATTTGTTGGTGAAACAAGTGCATAAGGAGGTATCTTTGTTTTGTCTTTATATCTCTTTGTTAAAAGCCGGTGAGTGATGTTTATTTGTAGATAGAATGGTAGCCAGTAGGTTGCATCTTGTCTTGGCTAAGGTCTTCATCAACTTTTATCACCTTAAAGTAGAAGCACGTCCTCTTTAGGAGTCTTCTAGGGCTAAAAGCCATCCTCCTCTTTAGGAGTCTTTAGGAGTCTTTAGGTTTGTCATCTAACCTAGGTGTTCTCCTTCTCACTAGGCAAGCCATCCTCCTCAGAAGCCCTAGGTTAGGTTAGGGTTTTGCTAGGGTTAGTTTCTCCTTGTCTTTACCTCTTTCATCCTTTAAATACCTAGTCTAGGGTTAGATTTAGGTTAGTCCTAGGGTTATTTTAGGTTAGTATGGACTTGGGTTAGGGTTAGTACTATTCCCTAAACCCTCGCTTTCCTAAGCAGTCCTAAAAAACTATCTCTAGGACCCTTGCTCCTCTCATAGGGCTCGCTCTACCCCCCTAAGTGTTAAAGTTAGTGCAATTGTGAGACCCATTCTCAGAGAGGATGGTACCCTAGTCAGGACTAGGACAAAGTAAGACCATAGAAGGTACCCTAGGGTCCCCAGTAGTCTCCTGGGGTTCTTGGTCTAAGGCCAAGCAGGTTGATGCCATGGCAAAGCCCCTAGCATGTGGCTAGGGCCCTTATATGCATCTAGGGTATTCTGGTTTGGGACCAGGGACGATGTCCAAGTAGAGCCTGTAGGTAGAGGCAAAGATATATTTTGGTTTGGGACCAGGGACACGATTTCCAAGTAGGTCTTGCAGGTAGTTGAACAACTTTTAGTGTGAGATTGAAACTCAGCTTAGTACTGAGAACCATTTTGCGAGAGAATGGAGGACCCGGTCAGGGTCTAGGGGTTGATCAACCTAATTCAGTGTGAGACTGAAACTTAGCCTAGGTTTGAAAGCCATTCATTTAGAATGGAAGATAATGATGTCCCCTCTCCTAATCGATTATTGATAGGTTGCTTCTCAAGGGACTGACCACCCCTTGACGATGTCCCTGGCACCTAACCCTTAGGAGTAGTGTTAAGGACAAAAGGATTGTACCATCCGTTTGGATCTTCCCCTTATATAGTGATGACAAAACATATAAAACGATGTACCTTGAGAGAGAGAAAAGTCTTTGGTCTTTTTGGTCCTAAATGAATGCTTGTCCACCTTTACGGTTCACCTTGATATTGTGGTTTTTGACTCATGGTCCTATTCTTACTGGCCACCCCTTGACGATGTCCCTAACACCTAACCCTTAGGAGTAGTGTTAAGGACAAAAGGATTGTACCATTCGTTTGGATCTTCCCCTTATATAGTGATGACAAAACGTATAAAACGATGTACCTTGAGAGAGAGAAAAGTCTTTGGTCTTTTTGGTCCTAAATGAATGCTTGTCCACCTTTACGGTTCACCTTGATATTGTGGTTTTTGACTCATGGTCCTATTCTTACTTGGTCCTAGCACTCTCACTTGTGTGCACCTTTGATTATGATGACTCCTACTTTATGGATTTTATCCTAAAGTGTATTTACCTTATGATTTATTAAAGGACCATTGGACCTTTTATTGTTATGGTTATTTTATGATTTATTAAAGGACTTTTGGACCACTTATTGTTTTGGTGACTTTATGTTTTTAATAGAACCTTTGACCATCTATCCTATGAATGTTTACCTTATGTTTTAATTTTGGTTTTACTTTATATTATTTTATTGGTCCAATTTTTTATTATTTACTTGGACCACTCTCCCATTCCTAATCCTAACTAATTTAGTTCTCCTAACTTTATAAAAGGGACTTTAGCTAAGGTTTGTAATCACCCATCTACCTTCATGTGTTTATTTGTTTTTTCGGCTACTGTGTGTGTGGATCTCACCCTGCGTTCTCCACGACTGCTGCCTGCATTTTTCCTTCACAGATTGACTGTGTTTTTCCTTTTGTTGGCTGCCTGCATGTTCCTCTGCGATTGCCTGTCTTTTTCCTTCACGAGCTGACTACGTCTTTTTTGTTTGTCGGATGCTTCACTACCTGCGCTTATCTGGGTCTTCTTTGTTTGCCGGCTGCTTCACTACCTGCGTATGATTCAACTGATTTGCGTCTTCTTTGTTTGTCGGCTCTGACTGTTGACTGCCTCATTGCAACCTTGTCTACCGGTACCCTCCCAGCGTGATCCCTCCACGCTCTGTCTGCTCCACGGATTGGATAGCCCACAACTGCCCCTGCATACTTAGTCTACTCCACGGACTGGGTTATCCGCAATTGACTTTGCGATCTTCTAGATGCTCCACGAACTCCACCGTGATGGTATATATTGACTGCTACACTGTATGCTACACTGTATCAGTAGCGTGACTGTGTGTCAGTATGACTGAACTGTTAATTTGATTGAAGGTCTGTTTACTTCTACCTAAATTCTATCTCTCTTAAGGTATGTAACATGTTTGCCTAGATTGACTTGTTCCTTCGGTGACAAGATCAATCTCAGAAATATTCGAGTATAATTTGGATCCAAATAACGGTAATGATTCTCTAGCTTAGTCATTCACTGTATATGTCATTTGAGATTCATTTGACTGTGCATGCCTTTTGAGATTTATTAGTTTACTATGCACTTGATGATTCTCGAGGACCTACCTTGACACAGTGATCAAATGGAGCGTTAAGTTGAAAGAGATGAAAGTTATGTTATGTTTTTATTACAGTTTAAATTTTTATTATGCAGTCTTATTGTGAACTTGAGTTTTTATATATTCATGTATTAAAGTTTGTTACTTGTATTAAAACTCATCTGACCTGTAAATTTCAACACTAAGCCCTTTGCCACCTTTGCTGCCCTAGTTTCTACCCACGCTGCCCTCCGAAACAACTCTAATAGCTTGCTCCCTCTATTGTTGTAACCTTCCTCTGTCTCGGCA
The DNA here is from genome assembly GCA_001517045.1 of Pseudotsuga menziesii. Classification (NCBI taxonomy): domain Eukaryota; kingdom Viridiplantae; phylum Streptophyta; class Pinopsida; order Pinales; family Pinaceae; genus Pseudotsuga; species Pseudotsuga menziesii. Next base: position 420,704 of record LPNX010150377.1, on the reverse strand, counting down.
GTGTCCCAAACTCCCTCTTCACCCTTAGCCACTTCATGTCCACCCTCGACTGTCCTTCTTAACTCCCTCCTTGCTGCTACTAGAGGTTGCAACAACCTCTTTTCCTCCCTTCTTGGCCTCCCTTAAAAAAACGAACCGGTGGTCGAACCGTTCGACCCTAAAAACCAGAACCGGGAAAAAAACCGGATCACAAAACTTGTCCACCAAAAATACAAGAAATACTTAAATTTTGAAAAATTATATATATATATTCATGTGCAACCATGTGAATCCAAACCATTATACACAAATTTCCAAAAAGGGCTCTTTCTATGTGTCGTACTGAGCATATTTCATTAGAACCTTCCCCATTCAACCAACTTTTTAATTTAAAAAAAAAATACAAAAAAAACCTTCTTAAGTGTTGTTGTACAATTATGTATGGAATTGGTCAAAACCGGACCGAACCGGTAAAACCGGTCAAAACCGGTCAAAACTGGACCGAACCGGTAAAATCGGTCAAAACCGGCCGGTTCCATATGAAACCGGTCATTTCTGGTTTGAGACATTGGTTTGACCCAGTGAGGCCTCTGAAACCGGCCTGACCTCCGGTTTTATCGGTTTTGGTCTAGTTTTTGTAACACTGATTCTACCCTTGGCCTATAATCTTAGGGTCTCATCCCCTTCTACTCAGCCCTCTACCTCCCTCCATAACCCTCGATCAACGTCCTTGGTGGCTCAGACAACCCTTTAGGGTCTTGTCCTAGGCCTTGTGATCCACTAGGGTTGCCTTGCAATCCACTAGGGTTGCCCTTACAGTGGCAACCCTTCTTCTACACTATATGACAGGCCTTTCCTCCCCTTTAAAAGATCTCCTCCAACCCTGCATACAAGCAAACAAAACTTCGGTTAATAAGTACCTAACTGCTGGTGTAAGTGGATACAATGACAAGTTGTTAGTAATATTCTTTAACACATAATTATCTTTCTGTACGTACACCTTTGCTTGAGATCTCAAATTTGTATGAACTCTGGTATACTAAACTTTTTTTACACTCATACAAAGTCTGTAATGAACCATGGTGGAAATCCAATAAACGCTAATCCATAAACTGATACATAACTACTACTGCCTTGGAGACTGATATGTGATTGGATTCTTGCATTAAGGGCTAATATATTCACTCATACTGCTATATATGTGCACTTCAAATCACTTGGTGATGATAAATTACTTGTACTTTGCTAATACCTGCTTATCACTTTTGTTATTTACACATTGGAATTAATTGGCATAATCTTGGCTTTCCTTTGGATGTATGAGCTGTTGAAATTATACTCAGATGATTCACATTCATAGTACTTCTACTCCACTCTTTGATTGACTCCATTAGGCACTGGTCACTAACTTCACACGTTTGCAATATATATTTGTCTTAAGTGTCTTTTGTAGAGTTATAATAGGGCTCTCCCCTAGGAGGTTTTGACTTTCGAAGAAGTTAGGAGACTTGACTAAAGGTGACAGTGGTCATTTTCTCCTCATATGCTTGTCGGTGGCTTGGAGTGCCATTTCAATCGATAACATTTTGGCGCCGCTGTCGAGGACCATTTCAAAACTTGAAGCGGTTTATCCAGAGTCATTCACATCCTGGAAAAACAACATTTATTGGTAAGTTTTGAAGTAAGTCTCTCTATATTGCATATGTTTGTGGACTAACCTTACAGCCTTACCTGGCGACTCCACCAAGAACTCAATCATCATCGACTCAGGTACACCCTTGTTTTGTTTAGTACTTTGGTGAGATTTGTTTAGCTAACCCGACAGATCTCTCCTAGCGACTCGAATTGAAGAAAAACAAAAGAATTGCTCTTTAAAGACAAGTAAGCTTGACTATATGGCATCCAATTACGAATTATGGTTGGATATATTGGATTTTTCGTGCATTTCAGGATATCCACACTAGTATGTCATTGATGATGATGGGAAAGCAATCTTTCCGTTATTCTAGTAGTACAAGTATCATGCAACAATGCACGTCTGGGCATTCTTGCAATTTCTCCAAGCAAGCATTATTGTACATGAACACCTTAGAATGAAGTTCTTCCTGCTATCTCTCCACTTAGAGGGAAACTTGACTGCCAGGAATTGGTATGAAGGATTTCCTTGTAAAATGTTTTCTTCACTCAGGCAGTTACCTTTAGTATGGATTGGGATTATGATCGAAGAACATGAAAGAAAGGCCATGATCGACCACATATGTGGGAAGAAACACTGGGAAACAGTAAGATACAGGATGGTTCTAGCGAAGTAATCAAAGAGGATATTCTATTCGACTTTAAAGATCTTGATAATCCAACCGTTGCAGAAGTGGAAGTATATTTCACTCTGCTCGACCTATCAAAGTTCCCAGGTTACTCAGATGGACTACCACATGAACTATGGAAGCCTTTCAGTGACCAAAAGGAGGATTATGTTGAGGACTTGGTTGCCAAGTTTTTGTTGTTATTCCCAGAATAAGTTGAGTTGGAAGGTGTGTACCTGAGGTTGTTCGCTCTTCACCTAGAAGGAAAGGCCCGCGTTTCGTTCATGAAGTTGCCAAAAGCTAAGATATCTTCTCTTCCATAATTGATTGAACTATTCTGTAGACGTTGGTGCATTGAGAAACAACATAGATGGATACCTCATGTTGAGTATGCAAGGAACATATTCAGTAAAGAGATCCACGACGGGAATCAGATTGATGAAGCTAATGATCTCTCGAGCACAGTAGATGAAGCTCTTCATGTAGACGAATATGATTGTGATCATACATATGAAGATCTAGAAGTTCTAGTTGAAGAAGCTGAAGAGCAGAAGGAAACACACAGTGATTCCTTATGACATCTCAGATCTCTTGGAGAGAGAGCCAATTTTTCGACTAGGCAATGGTGGTCATGGATGCGCCCTTTGGTCCTTCCTTTAGGAGTACTATGGCTTAATGACATTGTTGACTGCAATTTGTTGGGGTTTGTGGTTGGTGTCCAAGGCTCCTAGGGGTTGATCACTGGGTCACATGACCCCAGACCTCGTTTGCTTGCTTTGGTGGCCTTTGGTTTAGCTACGAGACATTTGTCACCTTTCATAGCCACTTAGGACACCCTCCTAGCCCTTCAGCTAGCTGGTGTCTTCTCTCCCTGGCCTTATTTCCTCAGAGGAAGCTATCCTCCATGCCATGCCTTCTTGTTGCTTTGAGGAGGCCGTTGAGGGATTTTACAACATTCTTGGGGTTAGATGGGGTATAATGCCCTCCCTCTAGCTTACTCTAACCTTTCGTTCAGAGTGACTCACTCATTTTAGCAATTTTTTGCACCTAGGGGAAAAATACCACAGGTGCCCTACCTTAAACCTACATTATGGCTATTTTTTATTATTATTTTGTTTTAATTTTAAGTTGACATTTTATAATTTCAATTTGACATTTTAAAAGCATGTCGGCCTGGATATTTTTTGTAAAAGTGAGTGTGAGATCATATAAATAGATCTCCTCACTTCAAATTTAACATAAGACTCATGGGATAAAACACTATGCATTTATTCTACCCTTCTTGGGGCTCTTTTGGAGAGATGTGCTCTTCTTGAGGAAGTTATTTTCTGGTTTTTATGGCAAGTTGTTGAAGTATCTTGTTTTTTTTTTCTTTCTCAAAGGTGAAATTATGATTTGTTGGTGAAACACGTGCATAAGGAGGTATCTTTGTTTTGTCTTGATATCTCTTTGTTAAAAGCTGATGAGTGATGTTTGTTTGTAGATAGAATGGTAGCCAATAGGTTGCATCTTGTCTTGGCTAAGGTCTTCATAAACTTTTATCACCTTAGATTAGAAGCAGGTCCTCTTTAGGAGTCTTCTAGGGCTGAAAGCCTAGGTCTTTAGGTTTGTCATCTAACCTAGGTTCTCCTTCTCACAAGGCAAGCCATCCTCCTCTGAATCCCTAGGTTAGGTTAGGGTTTTACTAGGGTTAGTTTCTTCTTGTCTTCACCTCTTTCATCCTTCAAGACCTAGTCTAGGGTTAGATTTAGGTTAGTCCTAGGGTTATAACTTATTTTAGGTTAGTATAAACATGGGTTAGGGTTAGTACTATTCCCTAAACCCTCACATGCCAAACAGTCCTAAAAAAGTATTTCTAGAACCCTCGCTCCTCCTCTCATAGGGATCGCTTTACCCCCTAAGCCCTTTGCCACCTTCATTGCCCTCGAAAACAACTCTAATAGCCTGCTCCCTCTACTGCTGTAACCTTTCTGCCTCTCAGCAGCCTCCCAAACTCCCCATTTCACCCTCGACCACTTCATCTCCACCCTCGGCTGTCCTTAACTCCCTCCGTGCTGCTGCTAGAGGCTGCAACAACCTCTTTTCCTCCCTTCTTGGCCTCCCCTACCTATTTCTACCCTCGACCTAGCATCTAAGGGTCTCATCCCCTTTTACTCAGCCCTCTTCCTCCCTCCATAACTCTCGGTCAACGTCCTTGGTGGCTCGGACAACCCTTTAGGGTCTTGTCCTAGGCCTTGCAATCCACCAAAGCTGCCCTTACAGTGGCAGCCCTTCTTCTACACTATATGACAAACCCTTCCTCCCCTTTAAAATCTCTTCTCCAACCCTGCATACAAGCAAACAAAACTTCTGTTAATAAGTACCTAACTGCTGGTGTAAGTGGCTAGAATGACAAGCTGTTAGTAATATTCTTTAACACATAATTATTGGTCTGTACGTACACCTTTGCTTGATATTTGAAATTTGTATGAACTCTGGTATACTAACCTTTTATTACACTCATACAAAGTCTGTAATGAACCATGGTGGAAATCCAATAAACGCTAATCTGTAAACTGATACATAACTACTGCTGCCTTGGAGACTGATATGTTATTGGATTCTTGCATTAAGGGCTCATAAATTCACTCATATTGCTGTTAATACTGTTATATATGTGCACTTCAAATCGCTTGGTGATGATAAACTGCTTTTACTTTGCTAATACCTGCTTATCACTTTTGTTATTTACACATTGGAATTAATTGGCAGAATCTTGGCTTACCTTTGGATGTATGCGTTGCTGAAATTATACTCACATTTTTCACATTCATAGTACTTGTACTCCTCTTTGATTGACTCCATTAGGCACTGGTCACTAACTTCACATGTTTGTAAGATATATTTGTGTCTAAGTGTCTTATGTAGAGTTATAATAGGGCTCTCCCCTAGGAGGTTTCAACTTCCAAAGTAGTTAAGAGACGTGACTAAGGTGACAATGGTTACTTTCTCCTCATATGCTTGCTGGTGGCTTGAACTGCCATTTCAACCTGTAACATGATGAATATCTAAAAATCAGGTATGAATCTTGAAAGATAAATATACGTTTTGGTGCTCCTCTAAATCTACTTTACAACGCAACTGAAATCACTGAAAATGGATAAATAACAAAAGAGAAATCTTGACTTTACCAACGTTGGCTCCAAAAACAACGAACTTCCTATGCAGTTATTTTTTCTCCTCAAATTCTGTGCATTTTTAGCTATGGATCTCCATGGTGTTGAAGAATGTAACTTTGGAAGATATTCTTATCGTATTATTGTTGTACTTCCTTTGGAAGATGTTCATATTGTATTTGATCATGTAAAGAACCCTAAAAGAGAAAGGATTCAGAGTTGCTTTTGTTGATGGTCGAGTTCTTATAATTTCACTGTCTTGTATATGTACATGTTCCCACGAATAAGAGAACAAAGTTGGATCCTTCATGCAAGAAGGGCATATTTGTTGGGTATAGTGAAACATCAAAGGCATTTAGAATCTATATTCCAGGCTACAAGCAAATTGAGACAAGCAAATATGTCACCTTCGATGAGGACGCAAACCTTCAACAGATCAAGGTAGATTTGTTCCGAAGAAGTCCATGAGGAGCTTGAAGCTCCTAGAATGAGGATCCTAGAAGATCACGATATGGTAGAACCATAGAGGCCTGTAGATCCACATACAAGAGAAGACCAACTTTGGCACGAGAGGCTATCCAAGAGGCAGAGAAATATGGTGCTCCAGATGTGATTTCTATGTGGCTTTACTATGTGAAATCATTGATCCAAAGCCTTCCAATTTTGAAGAAGCAACCAAGAAGGAAGTATGAAAGGAAGCAATGATCTAAGAGTACCAATCGATCATGAAGAATGATGTTTGGGATGTGGTTTCGAGACCAAAATGGAAGTAAGTAGTGTCTTCCAAATGGATCTACAAAATAAAGCATGCAATAGACGACAATGTCGAGAAATACAAGGTAAGATTTGTGGCTCGTGGCTTCTCCCAGAAAGAAGGAATTGACTACGAAGAGGCTTTTTATCCTGTAGCAATATACACTTCAATTAGAACTATACTTGCAATACCTATAGTGATGAAGTGGAAAATACACCAGATGGATATGGAGACAACCTTCTTGAATGGTGTAGTAGAGGAAGAAGTGTATGTGGAGCAGCCACTGGGATTTGAGACACATGACAGACAAAGACATGTGTGCAAGTTAAAGAAGGCCTTGTATGGATTGAAGCAGGCACCCAGGACGTGGTATGATAGGATTGATAGTTTTCTGACGAGCTTGGGCTTTACCAAGAGTAAAGCAGATTCCAACCTTTACTACAAGGTTGAGAATGGGAGACCAATTATATTGCTACTATATGTAGATGACCTACTTCTAATAGGAGATGAGGAGCTCATTGCAGAAACTAAGAAGAAGCTTGTCGCAAAATTTGAGATGAAAGACTTGGGTATGATGCACTACTTCTTAGGTCTAGAGGTGTGGCAAAGTTCATTTGAGATTTTCCTGAGTCAAGGAAAATATGCTGTGGAGATCTTGAAGAGATTCAGGATGTTGCACTGTAAGGACATGGCTACACCGATGGCATCAAACTTGAAGTTGCCTTGTGACACTACTTTAGAGACGGTGGATGCCACGTTGTACAAACAAATGATTGGTTTGTTGATGTACTTGATGAACACTTTGACTCATCAGTACATGGTTGAGTCGAGATGCGTTCATTTGATTGCGGCAAAGCATGCTATGAGGTATTTGAAGCGTACACTTGAGTATGGAATCATGTATGAGTCAGTTCAAAAGATTAGCCCACAAGGCTATGTTGATTTAGATTGGGTCGGTGGTGTCACAGACAAGAAGAGCACTTCATGATGTTGCTTCAGTTTGGGATTCGGCATGATTTCTTGGTTTAGCAAGAAGCAAATTAGTGTGGCACTCAGTACAGCAGAGACAGAGTATATTGCAGCTTGTTCAGCTAGCAGTGAAGCTGTGTGGCTTCAGAAGTTACTTGCAGGGCTGTTTGATCTTGAGTTAGAGGCGACTTGTATTTTTTGTGACAACTAGAGTTGTATGAAGTTGTTCGAGAACCCAGTGTTTCATGACAATTCCAAGCATATCGAGATCATGTACCATTACGTCAGAGATATAGTACAGAAGGGAGTAGTGAAGATTCAATAGATTGCGATAGATGAGTAGATAACCAATGTGTTGACCAAGTCTTTGTCGAGAGTGAAGTTTGAGTACTTCAGGGACAAGCTTGGCGTGATGCAGAGAGATGTCCCTCGTGACAGGGAGGGATGAGTTCGATATACGATTACGAGGATGTGGCTGATGATTGTGATAATAGTAGGTGGTCTTTTACAGGCATGTATTACTAATCTTTGCGATAACTAGAGAGAGTGACTAGCTCATGATGATTGGAGGGAGTCACCATACTCATGATGACTGGAGAGAGTGACCATATTGTTGTATGCGTATCTAGTCGAGTATGCGTATCCAGTTAGAGCTAGTATTTGTGTGTGTACTAGACAGAGTGACTGACTGATGATGATTGGAGAGAGTGACCATATTGTTGTATGCGTATCTAGTCGAGTATGCGTATCCAGTTAGAGCTAGTATTTGTGTGTGTACTAGACAGAGTGACTGATTGATGATGATTGGAGAGAGTGACCATATTGTTGTATGCGTATCTAGTCGAGTATGTGTATCCAGTTAGAGCTAGTATTTGTGTGTGTACTAGACAGAGTGACTGACTGATGATGATTGGAGAGAGTGACCATATTCATGATGACTAGAGAGAGTGACCGTACTGTTGTATGCGTATCCAGTCGAGCTGTATATCTAGTGAACTAGAGAGCATGGCTGACTTGTGATGATTGGAGTGACCACACTTGTGATGGTTGGAGAGAGTGACCATACTTGCGATGACTGGAGAGTGTGACCATGATTGTCAGGGTTGGAGAGAGTGACCATACTTGTGATGACTGGAGTGACCATACTTGTGATGATTGGAGAGAGCGGCCATACTTTTGTATGCATATCCAATCGAGTATGCGTATCCCACCAAGTATGCGTATCCAATTGAGTATGCGTATCCAATTGAGTTGTGTATCTAGTTGGAGGTGTGTAATGAGACGAAGTCCCATATTGACTTAATATGTGCTCCTGTGTTGATGTGTTGCTACTGTGATGCCCTTGGATGTATGATTGTGATTGATGCATGTTTGAGATGATGGCTTGCTTGTTGTGAACTTCTAGTGATGTATAGATTCAAAAAATGTCAGAAGTTAATGGTCAAAGTACAGAGTTACAACAACAGTAATGATGATCGCGTGAGAAGAATACCTTCCTTGTTAAGAGGGAGTGTTGAAGAATGTAACTTCGAAAGATATTCTTATTGTATTATTGTTGTACTTCTTGTGCTCATATTCAAATTGTATTTGATCATGTAAAGAACCCTAAAGAATGAATGTAACACCTCTTGTAAAGTTGGCTTGGAAGAAACATTAAATAAGGATTATTTAATGTTTCCCTTGAGAAGTTGGCCCTGACAGTTAGAGAAGTTGATCCCATAAAGGGAAAGTCACTTGAGAGACAAGTATAAATAGAGGGGCACACTTCTTGTTTGATGCACATCACTCACTCAAGCAAGTTCGCTAGAGAAAGAGAGGGAGGAATAAGTTCGCTTGGGAGAAGAGTAGCTGCATTGAGGACATCTTTTTCTTGGGGTTATTTATCTTATCTATTCTCGGGATATTTGTGTGGCAGAGCTTTAGCTCTTCGTTGTACTAGATTGACATTGTACTTGCTAACGAATCTATACTAAAGAAGTTGCTGGGTTTTCTTCCCTTAAAGGGTTTCTCAGATGAGAATCTTTTGTCTCTTTTATGCTGTGCTTGTCTTTCTTTCAGTGATCCTATTGCTTATTATTGTGATATAGTAGAATTGTTTAAAAATCTAATATAACTACTATTCAATTGCAAATTCTAACACATGGCTTCTTCTCCAAGCTTCAAACTTAAGTCTTCATTAAGGCCCTAAGAACTATAGGGATTTGATACCACTGTTGGAATCAGTTTCAATGAGAATAACAAACTTAATAGAGATAAGTGTGAGATGCAATTTTCATTAAGATGGTACATGTATAAATACATCAAGATATGACCCTTGGTTTCATGTTCCCAAGTCTCTTGGACTCCCCTATTTGTGTGGCAGAGCTTTAGCTCTTCGTTGTACTAGATTGACATTGTACTTGCTAATGAATCTATACTAAAGAAGTTGCTGGGTTTTCTTCCCTTAAAGGGTTTCCCAGAAGAGAATCTTTTGTCTCTTTTATGCTGTGCTTGTCTTTCTTTCAGTGATCCTATTGCTTATTATTGTGATATAGTAGAATTGTTTAAAATCTAATATAACTACTATTCAATTGCAAATTCTAACACATGGCTTCTTCTCCAAGCTTCAAACTTATGTGTTCATTAAGGCCCTAAGAACTATATGGCTTTGATACCACTGTTGGAATCAGTTTCAATGAGAATAACAAACTAAATAGAGATAAATGTGAGATGCAATTTTCATTAAGATGGTACATGTATAAATACATCAAGATATGACCCTTGGTTTCATGTTCCCAAGTCTCCTGGACTCCCCAATGACTCTTCATATTGACCTATTGTGAATAGCAATAATAATATTACATTATAAACCACAAGGATTAGGTTTCCAACACTATCTATGCAGGATCCAAGATTTGCATTTCCTTGGATTTGGATTTGGATTTGGATGTGTTTCTGCTGTGCGGTTTAGAAATACTAGGGGTTCTGCTCAAGATCCATTTCCGTCCTGTTGGAAATGTCAAGCTGACAGCTATTTGAAACAAATACTAAAATACATAAAATAAATAATATCAAATTATATTTTGGGCCTTAACACTGTTATTTTTGCCTATAAAACCCACAAATCTGAGTTTTTCATAGTGGTCTGCATTTTTGAGTCACAGAAATTTGGTGTGAAATATCTTTGGAGATCTGAATTTTTTTTTCGTTTCCACTATCCATTTCATGATTTTTTAATTGTTTTTTTATGAAAGTGACATATATACACGACATTCCCCCCATATCTGGATCTTGACTTTTAAAAATATCTTGTTGATCTATATCTAGATACATATTTGTTTCTATACAACTTAGGTTTCACATTAGATAAATAATCTTTCGAGATTAGTGTAAGGCCTAGCAGAGCCTGTGTTGTGAATATGGCATATTATGATTATTTGCCTGCCCTTAACAGATTTTAATGTTTTCATACTGACTCCCAAGTTCACTAAGCAATGACTTTGGCTGTATCAAACAAATGTCCACTAGTCAACATAAAATCCCTACTAATATTCTTTGAACCATTGATTTGCATAATGGTGGATAAAACATGAAGTCATGAAATCCTAATTTATAATTAACATAAATGCCTTATCCATCTCAACAGAAGTTTAGTACCAAATTGGATATGTGATACCAAATTGACGTCACTGTGTATGTGGTGGTTTGCATTTATGCATGATCTCTTAAAACTTGGCCTTCTCAGCTGATCACACCTCCTGCTCTATCATGACATTATTATCTTGTTAACTGTTCTGAGGATGGCTGCGATAGTTGTGAGCCTGACAAGAAAACTTCTGCGTTGCTTCTGTCACAGCTTGATCAACACCAAGAATCATGTATGACTCTTGAAGATTAACAACTTTTGCTAGTGTGATTGAATTCATATTTTACAACAGAAGAAAGATGGAGGAACTATTGAATTGGGTAAAGGCACACTATCTTTTCTAAGCATGAAGGAATGATGCACAAGCTCTATACATCGCTGGATTTTAGTTTTCTATTTGCATAACTAACATTCAGTTTTGGTTTTATTTTAGTTAAAGTATTTTCTGGTTATTCAACAATTTTTTTCTCAAATGGTTAGGTTATGCTATGTTAGTGGTTGTGCTAAATTTTCCACGAGTACATAAAAATGAATTCAGTTGGTCTGATTGAGTGAATAAAGGAGTTGCTTGACATGACACCAATTACTTTCTGAACACTTTATGGAGTTTTATGGTTTTTTCAAACAATAGTTTTGAGTTTGAGAAAACTCCCTCTCTCTCTCTCTCTCTCTTTATATATATATGTATATACTTTTTTTTCCAAGGTATATATATATATATATATACCTTGGAAAAGTATATATATATAAGTTGCATGAAACACTGAAATGTGTACAAGTTTTGGAAACAGGAATGCCTGCAAATGCAACCGCTCCAAAAAAAGGGTACGTATGGGGGAACATGGCGTGTGTCTATATATATGTAATTTTTTTTTAAATAGCATATTATCTTGCAATAAAATAAGAATGCTAAGTTAATTTGTAGGTAGGTTTAGAAACATATTAGAGGTTAATTTCTCTTCATTGTCCATAGATTAGGGCATTTTAGACTTCTTATGAGTTCCAAGCCCATTGTTGGCACTTAGATGTTTTCAAGAAGTTTCTGAGGCGTTTCTGTGTTTCCATAAGTTTCCGGTGCTGGTACGTGGGCATTTTAGGAGTTTTGTGCAACAAAAGCTGTGAGCTGTCTCTAACTTTTAATTTTACTGGATTAAGCTGATGTTTGATATGAGGTGGGTGTCATATTCCCTCCAAAATCACTAATGATATATAGGCTTTTTGCCAGAACACAAATATGGTACAGTTGATTCAGATATGTACAGTTGTAGTTTTGAGAATTCAAATCAGAGGCTTGTGAAGAAGTGAAACCGGTGTTGCATTGGTGTGGTTGGGTGCAGGTACAGTTGAGTGTGTGGCAAGGATGAAAACTGTTAAACTATGGGTGCACCGTGCAGCAGTGCAGTTATTATTTTTATTTTGTAAAGGAGGAAGTTCTATGGATGTGGGTGCAGCAGGTATGGGTGTGGCTGATGAAGGAATAGAAAATCCCACACAACTCCTAGTGAAATATGTTAACCGTGAATCTTCTGCCATGGCCATAGGGGTTAAAAGAACAAGTGACAAAAGCAGCAGGTGGATAACACATGTTTCAATGCTAACCTAAACTTCCATGCATGCAAATTAAGTTTTCCATTCAGCAGGTCTAAACCTGATTTTGATCAAATATTTATGATGGAGAATATGGTGATTGTACACAATTGGATGAGATAGTATGCGCTAGCTACTGGCATAAAAATCTATGTAGGTTTTTAATGTTTTAGATGGTATATTTTCCATTTCTGAGGCATATGTCAGGATACAACAAATCTAGTATTTATGAACATATGCTCCTGATGATATTGCCATGCATTAGTGAATCAAGATCTAATTGTCCCAGTCAATACAAGCTCACCCAGTTAAGGTTGAGAATCCTGTATATGTTAGTATTGCCTAGCACAGGTTTGGAAAACTTGAGTGTAAGCAAATTATATCCCCATTAAAGTATAGATTGCAAATTCACAGGTATAATGGCACAATGCATATTTGATTCTCATGTAAGGCAATATCTTGTTTAGAAACTATCATTCTTACCATTGCTATTTCTCCGTATTTTTGGTATGTTAAATCCATGTTTTATGTTCATCCTATCATTCTTCTGAGAATTTCCTTGTCTTATGCATGGCAAAGATACATGAGTTTTATGGCAAGACTCATGAGAATCTTCATGTTCTTTGGTTGCATGTTTCCTTGGTAAAAGAGCCTTATGTGCTCGAATCTCTGTGGTATGCATAACTCTACCACAATGGACAGTGCACACCATAGGAAGTATGTCTGAAAGCTTTGCGAGGGCCAGTCATGTTTGTATCTGCGAAAAGCTGTCTTTGTGGAGAAATTTTGGCAAATGTTTCTGATAAAACAGGGTCATATTTTCTATATATGGAAGGAGGATTTGATGAATTATAGCAATGTTCCTTTACTAAATCCTTAATGGATTTGGGTTGTGTTACCTCCCAATCCTGCACTCCAAATGTTACAAAGTTCTTTAACAAAGTACAATGCTAGGGGAACATAGAAATGTTGCCCATTGTCACCTTAGCTACTATTCCACTCACTTTAGTCTCTTTTTTCTTCGGCACAAGTGGGGAAGCCTTATGAAATATATGTTTTTATGATGTTCTCTTTAGAATTAAATGGATGGTGGAACCAAGACCAGTTCCTATCCAATTGGGTTTTGGAGTCAAGATCAATGAACAATAGGATTTGAATATGGTGAACAAGGCATAGTTAGGCTATGAACAATACACTCTAACTAACCACTTACATCTTCTCCAACATGCAGAAAATTAAAGAAGGGCCCTTCCAAAGCACACTTCACAAAACCTACAAACAACCATGAAGAAGAAAGGGACATCCATGGCCTCTCAAAATCCAGACATAACGACAACAATATCCATAAAATGAACAATGATTACAGTAAGAGATAGGGAAGGGGAAACCTCTACCCTAATGTCTTCTTATTGGATAAAAAATCCCTTTCTTCAAAGATACAAGAGCCCTTTATAAGAGTAATTTCCAGCAATAAAATCAACCCATGAAAAATAGAAAAAAGATGACATCACTCGGACTTTTCCTTCTTTCAATCTTCCCAACATATTCAACAAGTGCTTGGAGGGGAATTCCTTATCTTCCAAGAATGCCTCCATGCCTTCAACAAATATATTTTCTCCACTATTTATACTTTTCAAACCAAACCCTTTCACATGGTATCTTGATTAATTTCCGACCTTCATTTTCTCATATATATATAGGCACACACACACAACTAAATGCTTGGAGGGGAATTCCCTATCTTCCGAACATGCTTTTAGCAAATGGATCCTCTCCACTATTTATACTTTTCAAACCAAACCCTCTCACATGGTATCTTGATTAACCTCCAACCTTTATTTTCTCATATATGTGTGTGTGTGAGTGTAACTTATGAATGGAGGGAACTTATCATTTTGAGTTTGAATATGGTGAACTTTTTAAGTTGGTTATACTTTTGATTGGGATGGTGATAGTGATGATAGGAGATTGTTGAGCCTTTCACAATTAGGATGAAGGAAAGTTTTAGAATTAAATAGTGGTGAGCCTAGTTTGTGTTTGGGATGAAAGCCCATAAGTAAATTGCATCATAACTATATTGCGTTGCACGCGTTAGATTTTGCATGTGTTAGATTGATGCTTATATCATGTTTTGTTCGATTCAATGAAAATGCATATCAATGTAAAATATCATATAATACCAAATAATGCATTAGATTAGGGTTCGACCTATGGATCAAAGTATAATAAGGTAATAATTAACAATTTATATTGAATTAGATTAAGTTGCAAGGAAACCACTTGAAACATTTGTATTTACTTCTCTATAATATATGAATGGAATTTAATTGTTTTACTGACATTTTCAAAACCAACCAAATGATTCCATGTATTATGTCAATCTGTGTTTTTGTGGTTTTTGTTTTACTTGGGGCTACTAGCCTTGTCTTTCTTGATACAATTTCAAGGAAGACTAGTGATGTAACTTGACATCCATCCCTTCTCCTCTTAGCCAAGTTAGTGATGTAACTTTACCCTCTTATTCTACCCAAATAAACACACAATCTCCCACCATATGTACAATGTATAACCCAATATGTTTCGATAATTAGTGCAAAGAGTGGAGATACCGCATAAGGAGTATGATATTAAGTAAAGTAAGACAAAATGAAAAAATATATAGAAGACATAAGTGTAAGGTCCCTTGTAGGGTAAATGCATGAACTATGACAACTGCGAACATACATAAAGAAATTTTGCAATTTTCAACACATACATCAAGAATAATTTGAAACTTTTTAGATTAAAAATTTACAACATCAAATTAACCTTGATCTTGCGTTGTTGATCGGTGTTGGGTGCTATAGTTCCCTTGCGAATCCACTTTCCTTCAACTATTAATAGCTGTGAGTCCATTTGATATCACCCTACCAACTCCCGAAGGGTACTCTTCTCGCAAGGGACCCCTAAGCCGCAATGGGGCTTAATGAGAAGAATACCGATAGCACAATTATAATGCATAGATTGCATTAAGGACTTTCCAACTTCGTTCACACATTAATGAACCAAAATCTCAACAATCACCAAAATAAATCGACATAATCTATGCTGTCCAATATTAGGGAAAGTAGTCCTCTGCTTTACGCTCTCTTCTTTTTATAGCCTTAAAAACTTAGCCAAGTGTTCCATTCATGCAAAATTAGGAATTATGTAATTACCTTTTGTTTTAATATTCACCCACATGTGCCATTTGCATAGCTAATTCTTATTTTACATTAATTTATTGAGGTTTTATCTTTATTTTCTTTCCTATATTCTCTCTTAGATGTTTCTTTGATTTCTCCTTTCTCTTATGTGTGTGTGTGTGTTTTGAATTTACTCACTCTTTATTTAATAACTCATTTCTTTTTATTTATGCACACGTTATTTTCAATTTCCATTTTATATTTTTATGCATTTCCTATTTGGTCATAATTATTAAAAAAACTTTTTTCATATCTTTTTAAATAAACATTTTTACCACAATGTTTATTTTCTTAAGTTGTTGCTTATGGTGGGCATATCAAGGGTGCCATGACTTAATGCCCTTCAATTATCCCCTTTTTTGGTGGTGGGGATCGGTACAATGGTTGTGACCACATTAACATAGTCTTGTAAGCCCTATTGAGAGACCCATGGTTCATGAGGAAAAAGGTTGTGTCCTTATTGCACGCCCCCTCTAATGGATCTTCGTGAGTGATCGAGTCTGGGACCTACCATCACAACAACATGCACTTCATGGGTAACAACCTCTCTTGCTTTTCAACTCATTGCATGGAATAAATTGCTAGTCATTTTGATATCTCTTCCCCATTCAACCCCAATACCTTTTATTGCTAGTCATTTTGATATCTCTTCCCCATTCAACCCCATTACCTTTTTGTAGACCGATTGACAATCACGATTATGTGCATGCACGTGAAAACGACACGCGCATCACACCAATTGTAAGCATAAAATATATTACATCAAATTACACCATATTAACCTCACCTGACGTGGATACTTGGCTCAATTTGGAGTCTGCACGGTATTGACACAACCTTGCGTCAATTGCACCTGTCTTTCCTTGTAACACTTGACAATTCATCAAAGCACACGATACATAATGCATAAATTGCATTGATTAACAATGATTTCATCATTTTTTTTTGCCGGCTTGAGGTCTCGCGGCCTTAGGAGCTGTGCGCGCGCGTGAGCTAGGGTTCCTGGCAGCCATGGCCTCCCCTGGGGGCGAGGAGATTCTCCCTCCCCCCCTTCTTGCAGAGATGGACGCGTTTCGGAGACTAGTTGCAGGCGGAGGGAAGAGATCTGCCCCTCCTGTGATCCCCAAATTCATCAAAAAGCTCGCTGATATTCCTGAAATCGCCCTGCCAGAGACTTCCTCGGTCAAGATTGCCCTGGTTCTTTCTGAAAGAGGTCTGGTTGGCCAATTTATGGGCCTTTGGCCTTCAGCAAAGACTACCGACGACTGGATCCAAAGAAATTGGAAGCCGCATCTAAATCATGGAGTCACCTGCTACCCCCTGAGCAGTGGCTACTTCCTCTTCGAATTCATTGACAAGGAAGACAAAGATCTCATCTTCCGGAACGGCCCATACTTCATGGGATCCCAAGGGCTGTATCTAAATCGCTGGACTCCAGATTTTGACCCCTCAGTGGATTTTCCTAAGGAGGTGCCGGTCTGGGTCAGGCTTCCCAATCTGCCGATCCATTGCTGGAACTTCGAAGCACTGCAGAAGATTGGAAATGGAATAGGAAAATTCGTGGACAAGGCAGACAACAAGAAAATCAACAACTGCGCTAGGATTTGTGGGGAGGTGAATCTCGAAGCAGGTCTTCCTGAGGCCGTGAAGCTGAAAGTGGGCACCTGGACCCACTTCCAGAAAGTGGACTATGAACATCTTCCGTTCAAATGCCGACTCTGCCAAGAGCACGGCCATTTTCAGAGGAATTGCCCAAAAAATCAATCACTGGACAAGGAAGAATCGGAAGGATGGCATAAGGTTAAGAGAAGCAAGCCAGCCTCTAAACCCAAAGAGCCAAGACTTGACTACATGCAGACCCATTCTCAGGCAACTGCGAATCCGCCAAAGGAGCCCCAAGCAAAAGACACAAATCCTCCAAAGGAACCGGAAAAGGAATG
>LPNX010150377.1:373952-394458 GCA_001517045.1 Pseudotsuga menziesii | reverse complement strand
GCCGCATTAAATGCTCTGCAATATGCTAAATATTGTTTACCTTAAGACTACTACAACACCATGCTTTGCATTTTTTTGAATTTAAAAAAAGGTTTGAATGATGGAAAACATATTGCACACAGGGAATCACTATTTGTGTCATTTTACATCAGTGTATGCATAATCTTAACAATGAAGTATGCGATTAGAGAGTTTGCCTGCAACATGTTTCCATAAATTTGTGTCAAATATTAGTGATTTTTTTTTGGTCACATATTAGTGAACGTGTATGTTGAATCACATAAGTATCTTCATGCATTATGTGTAAAATGGGCATCATATTGTGTCCACTTGGGTTGCACTAGCATCATATCATCATCGGAATATAGAATCATCATTACATTTGGTTGTGAAATTCGACGTTGTATATTTTTTAAACAATGATGGCAAAATTGTTTGTATTGTCAGCTTTATTTTTTTTAATTGTTAGACAACACAATCATTATTTACCTTTTTCCCCTAATGTTAGTCGCAATCTTAATGATATGTTCTCAATCTCAATGATATGTTCTCAATGTTGGAATTTTGATGTTACCATGGCATAATTCATGATTCATGGGTCCAGTTGAATGTTGTTAGTTTATTGACATAGTCAAAGAAAATCGAATTTGTTAGGTTGACTATGTCAAATTATCATCGAAATTTCGACATACATACAAAATCTATTTAAACCCAAAGATAAAAGGTGATAGTTATGTGATGATTTTGATGTCTTTTTTAACATACTTTGGCAACCATGGTAACTCAACATTACTTTTTTCCTACAAAGTTTTCATTTTCTACATATTCAAAATTCTCTTTACATAAACAATTTGAAAACAAAATTTTAATTTTATATTTGTGCAATTGAAGATAGTTTTACATTGTACTAATATTGTTTTACTAAATGCTGTAAGTTTAGTCAATGATGTCAATATTAAAAGAGGAACATTTGAGGACTATTGCTACAATTAAGGAGTAACAAGGTGATAATAGATGTTTTTCCTTTGCAAAATGTGCATGAAATCAAGAAGAAGAAGTTTTTTAAAGTCTTTAACTAAAAAACATTGTAGGGAATATGGGCACTCTTAAGGGAGGCATGCATTTTTTCGCTGGTAAATTATTTCTTACATGCTGATTTTTATTTTCATTGTAAAACTTTTATTGCTATAATATTTGATGTATATATTAAAATTATTTGATTGTTTGTAATTACAAAGACAAGTCATTCTAGGTTTGAATTGTAGCTTGACGACGTGCCAAAGTATAGTAGAAGTATCGGTGAACACGGTGATGGAGATCATGGAGTAGAAAGATATTATGAAGTTAACCTAATGGAGGAAAATGGTGATACTGATATAATTGAGAATGTCAGGATAAACAAATTGATCCATGACTTGATGAATGATCTTTGATGATGTTCATGATGTAACTCTAAGTGAGAAATCATGAAAGCCCTTATATCAAGGCTCAAAGACAAATCTTCTCTTTGCTATTTTGTCGTTGACGAACTTGAAAGCTTTGAATTGTTTGTCAAACACCCACGTTACACAAATTCCAAGGTATGGAATACAATTGTTCATACATGAATACCAATTTTTTTTAATGTTTTTAGAGTTAATTATATAAATGAAGTAATATTGATGAATATTCACTTCAGTGTTTTTTTTTGAAAGTTGTGGATTGTTAAGTGATACTTTATCCATGTCAAATACTTTTTCTTTGTAATATCCCTCATTCTGGACCCCTATTATTGTAATCGAATATAAATGTTGTAAATGTATTTAAGTACTGGTTCTTGGCGTGGAGCTTAAGGCCAAGGCTTTGCCAATGAACGTTGTAGCATTAAACATTATTTTGATTTCATAGTAGAACCATGTGCTAGCTAAAGCATGGTAATGGCATGCGTATGATGTAAATTGCAAATGATGAAATAATATAAAAAACCTAGGGCTGAATGTGCAAGAAAACAAAAACAAAGGGGGCAACAATATCCACTAGGGGGAGAGGATAGAGGCTAATAAAGCCTTGAAAAGCCAAGTAATGATGATTGGGCGTCATCATGATGCTGTTGAGTGCTAAAAGGGTAACAAGTTGTTATTACTTGCTTATTTGCATGAGACTAATAGATATAAATATGAACGTTTCCAAATGATGCATCCATCAGATGAGAAGGTGAAAGGATTACTACTCACCTATGAGCATAAAAAAAATGGTTAGTACTAAGAGTTTATCATCTTGAAGCATCATTTAAGCCTATACTAGAGCATAAGAGTAGATATTATGAGCTTAATCATGTGGGAAGGTGAATGTTTTCTTATTCGCCTCTAAGTTTAAATGATCTATTATTATTACTATGCATGGAAAATTTTTCCATAATAAGCCTATGTTCTATAGAGAAGATAAATGATCATTTCAAGCATATGCCAATCATTATGAAATAATAATAATAATAATAATTTTTATTTTTTGGAAGTAAGAACAACATTATATTATATAAGTTTGAAGGCCATAACAGAAACACCTTGATAACATAGTTCTTGTTTTTTCAAAAGAAAGACAAACACTTATACAAATCACAAAAATGGCTTCCTAGGCCAACAAACCCAAACACAAATCCCTATACACGCCAAAGAGTTGAGAGGAGACTAGAAGAAAAACCAAAAGCCTAGAAGGAAACCTTAATAGAGAAACTAAGACTTGTCACTAACTGTCCAAGGCACAATTTCTTGGCTAGGAATGCCATCCTGCATAATTATATTATCATGATTGACAATATCCATCTGTGGTGAGCCCACACGACCAGAGAGGATAGAGAGAATAAAAGAAACCTTTGGTCCATCAATTCCAATCTAAATGAGACATCTTTCATATGGTGACAAATTTCATATCACACAGAGCCTAAATCATAGGCAAATTTTCCAAATAATTCAGGTGTAAAACATGGAGTAGAGAGCACACAAGGTCTTACCCAAGCTCAGTGGTGGAGGTGAAAAACCAAACTGAGGTTGAGATGGCATCATGTAATCTCCAAAACTAAACGAATTCTCCTTCACATCAAACCATTTCACCAAACATGACCGTTCGTTCTTCTTCTAACTAGACTGAGAAGTCCCCTCATCCACCAGAAGAGCCATATCCTCCGAAGACGACTGCTCACAAGAAACACTAGATAGGGGAGGAGAATCCAGAGTAGCATGAGCTTGCATGTGGCCACCACACCCCCAACGAGGGTGTCTCCTAACCCTGAGAATAGGTATACTCCGGAGCTGAATCCAAGCAAACTTAATTTCTCACAAATCCTTAAAAAACTCAACCATGCCTAGAGGATGCCTACTAGAGTGCCTGCAAGAAATAAGCCTCCCAAGCCATGATTGCATTACCAAATGCATGGATGAAGTACACCAAAATCCGGGTGACAAGATCCTTTGCAGGTAAGAATTCTATCTTTTGCATGCAAATTAAAGGCTATCCTCCACGGACCACTGCAAATCCAAAGGGAAAGACACCATATTAAACAACCAAACCAATTGATATGACAAAGTTCTTGCATTACCGTAAGAGCTCTCATCAAACCAAGAAAGTACCATAATAAAGGCTTGTGACCATCCATCCTTAGCTGTCATTGTCACCCCATTTGAGAAAAATTATAATTATTATTCAATGATAAGGGGAGAAAACATATTAATGGAAGATAATATATTTATTATTAACACCAACATAGATCCATCTTAAACTCATATCTATCAAGCATCAAGAGGAATCCAATTTATTAAGTGTATATTTTTTTTTATCTTAAATTTTTTACACATCCAAAAAAAATTACTACTCATAAATAATCATAATGATTAAATTAACATAATATATATAATATTCATCAAATAATTTTATTAAAACATATATATATATATAAACCCAGCATGTTTTGATTTTCAATAAACTCTCGATGCAACAAAGTGGATGAAAAAGCCAAATTCTATTTCAAGAGCTTCATGATTATTTTAAATATATATATATATATATATATAAGTGAATAATCTCTTTATTAAGAACATTATTCAACATGAAACAATATGCCAAGAATGTAGAAAACGCACCTCTATGTAAAAACGATAGGCCTGCAACAAAAATAGTATATATATGAAATGATAAGACAGCACCCTTCTTGGATATCGCCATCTTCTTTACAATATACGAGAGTTCCCCCTCCTTTCAACCACCAAAACAATTTCCAATTGAAAATTCACCCTCTTACTATGCAATAGCCTAGTTGTCGATTAGGTTTTCCTTCTATCTCGTTTACTCCCAAAATAATAAATGTTTTATTTGTTTTTATATCCTAAAACAAACAGTAAGGCGCCGGTCACAAAGGCTTTTCTATATATATATATATATATATTTATTTTATTGGTTTTTTTTGACTATGGGAACAACAATCTCCCAAAAGTATATCCAACAGCTTGCAAGCCAGATATAGCAATAACTTGTGACTTAGCAGGGGCCGAGACGTCCGGAAGCCCACCAGGGTGAGCCTCTATCCCAGGGGTCGCCTACCCTTCAAGCCTTGTCACAACAGGGCAATGAGCAACCTTACCCCCCAATATATTTATTTTACCGTTGAAAGGAAGGGTGGTCTTTATGTGAGAACTTATCCAATCATTCTATTGTTGTTATTTTTTGTTATTGTTAAAGAAAAGAAGTGGTTTTTATGACAAAACAAAATTAATGAGCAGCAGGGTTGCATATTCCCTGCCATTGTGTAAAGGTTTGAGAGTGCATAAGTTTTCATGTGCACATTTATAAATAGTTAATAATAATGGCATATATCATAAATCCCTCATCAACACCGAAGAGGCAACTGGAGAAGCAAAATCACAATCTGTCATCATCTACCCATACTGTATGTGGTGCAACATCCATCAAACTTTGAGGATGCTAGAATGAAAAAAAAAATGTAAAATCTGGAAGATGAAAAAAGTAATATTGATATCAGATTATGTGCCACATCATCATCACGCAGTGGTAGGAAGAGTTTATTTCCCATGTGAATTTTAGCTTGAATAACCAGCATTGTAAAGTAACCTACTCCTGAGATAGCAATGATATAGACAAAGACAAGTATTCGGCCTGTAGAAAGGACATGTAACAACATCGGATTCTACTACATGATACAACAATCATAACATTAAGAGTAATAAAGGGAGGTGCTATGTTTAATCCAAGACAACTGATGTGAATGCATTCCTAAATCCAATATGGAAGAGATGCATTTGCACTCACTTGTGAGCTTGGGCCTTGTTCATTTGTATGTCATCCTGCAACAATTTTGTTTTTGAGGCTGACTTGTACTAGTATATTTTAAGGACGACCAGTGCTATCAGATTCTAGTCCAGAAAGTGGAGTGCAATGGGGGTATACATCCCTCCCTCTGTAGGCATTGGAAGTAGTTTGATGCAGGTATGTTAACAGATGATACTGGCGTGTACACACACACATATTTTCAACATAAGATACTTGCACATAATATAATGGGTTGGTCCACTTGCCCTGGTCATTATCTATCTCACGTGGAATTTCATATATACTTTGTTTCACTTCGCCTAAGTAATATGAAAATGCATTCCTCCATAGAAGGAAACTGACTCCTATGAGATAAGAAGGAAGTTTATTCCCCGAAGCCGATTTGCATGGACAACTAAGAGAGTCTAGAAATTAAGATGATACCTTCATATATAAGTTTGTTTAAAATCTGATACGCGCATAGATAAGTTTAAATCCTAGTTCAATGCATATGATGTTGTAAAAAACATATATAAGTGTTCTGCCAAATCCATATATAAAAAATAAATACCAGTTCAAATAAAATAAACAAATCAAAAAATTATTGCGTAAATTTCAAGTAAGGAAGTTTCTTTTCACAATAGAACCTTTGAGAAAATAGGCTTAATGTAATATTGGTGCAGGTGTGAAGCATGAACGATAATAGGGATGGCCTTGAATTTATCCCTAATCTTATTTCAGCCACTAAGAGTACTGAAACCATACATGAATATTGTATATTTGTGATTTTTTTAAACCATACATGAATATTGCATAAAGAAGTTTATGATTTTTTTAAAGGTGAGAGACACAACAAAAATTGAAAAAAATTATGTAGTCCTTGAAAAAAATTGTGTAGTCCTTGAACAATGAGTTTCAGTTCATACATGTATCATCTCTATCACAATGACCCACGTGTATAAAGGCAATTTCAACATGCAACCAATAAATTTTTCCCTTATAAAAAACAACATCTTTAGGAGCAGTAGGTTCACCATCAGCACCAATTGTTTCTCTCCAAACTCTTTGGACATTGCTGCAGATAAAAAATTTAGGACCATGTACAGTACGCTTATGACGTACAAGTATCCATCCATGTTTTTGTTGACCAGTGTTGCCTATTAGAGAAAAGAAACCATAGTCTCCTATATCAATAATTCCTATATTTGAGAAACGCTTTATGAATGGATTTGCGATGTAATAATCCTTACGCCCTCGTACAGGACAATATTTTGAGAGCAAAATGATTGAACCAACTGTACATTCAATCGTATATCTATTTTCCAGATGAGGGACATGCAACAAGGATGTATGTCCTGTACGATTGATAAACTTATATGCAAAATGGTTTTGATGTTGTCCCAATAGTTCAATTAAAAGGCCAATTTCTGTTATATTGTTATTTTTCCAAGCGCTAACAAAAGATGGCCTAGACAATAGCTCTTCACAATGTTTAGAGATTGATCGCAAACGAACCAATGTTGAAAATGGCACCCATAGGAGAATCATCTCTAGAAACTCCAATGGGAGTAAACTCCAAATGCTCGGATCCATTTGCAATTAACTAAACAAAAACATAAAAAATACCTAGTTATTACCAATAGAAACATAATAAATTATAAAAATAATTTCTTTGCATAATACATTCATAGTAGAACATAACCATGAACCAATGTCAAAAGACACCATAAGCACCAATGAACATCAGAATCCAAGAGAACCCTTCCTCGATTTCAGAATGCAAAAAAAAATTCAAAATAAAAATAAACACAACTACTTCAAAACATTTTAATTAATGGCATCATGTAACAAAAATCCAGCAACCAACATTACCATATTGCAACAGAAACATAACAAATCATAAAAGAAATTTCTTTGAACGAACACACAAAGCTATTTAAACTACTTATAAAAACATTAAAAATACATAGTTATTACCAACCGAAACATAATAAATTATAAAATTAGTTTCTTTGCATAACACAGACATAGTATAACATACCCATGAAGCAATGTCAGAAGACACCATAGGGAGCAATGAACATCAGAATCCAAGATATTTCTTACATCGATTTAAGAATGCAAAAAAAGAAATTCAAAATAAAAGTGAACCCAACTACTACAAAACAATTTAATTAATGGAATCAATTCTTATACATGATAATGTTACTGCATTGATTGGTCGCTGGCAACGGTAGACGGTGATTTGGAAGTGATGATATTTCATCAACTGCTAAACGAGTAAGACTGCAAGTTTCCAAATCATAGTATATGAATGGAATTTCAACATTCTTGCACATCAATATAGAATTTCAAAAAATAAACCCAACTACTACAAAACAATTTAATTAATGGCATCATGTAACAAAAAATCAAGCAAACAACATTACCATATTCCAACAGAAACATAACAAATCATAAAAATCATTCAATACCGTTTTTCTGGAACATTTCATCAGTACATTCACATTTAGTCGATAAAACCAAATTAAAAAAAATTACATTTAGTTGTGAGGATCTTATGAAAAAAAAATCGATAACTAACTATATCTTTACTCTTTCAACACATAGAAAAGAATATGAAGAACAAAAATTCAAATAAATTAGTACAAAAAATAATGGCTGCCACTATGTTTTTATGTCGCAATAGAGCTTAACAAATGCTTGTCAATTCAACTGTAATTGAACATATTGAAAAAGTGTATGTTAACATATAGGAACAAATCTTATTCTCGACAACTATATGAAAAGACAATGAATAAATAGAGATTAAACTATGTTAGTCTGTAAATTGACAGGGACAGTCACTTTCCTGTGACCTAACTCCATCTAAGTGAGGAGGTGGCTGGGCGGAAGTATATTTCTATATCAATTATTGTGAGTACTGTCAATGAATCGAACAAATAGTCCACCACAACAGAGCATTTGCATATACTTTCGATGAACTGAGGTGAACAGTACAAGTTCATACAAACCCGTGGCACCCAATTTATGCAAGAATACATGGACCCCAAGCCTCTTCAAGATGTAAACAAAAGTCTCTAAAGTCACTTAAAGGTGATTGTGAGAGGTGAGAGAGCTCAGTAAACCTCTAAATTCGTGTTGAAAAACCTGAATAAATCTTTAGATTTATAACCTTTTTATACATATATTATGATAAAATAATTTTGATAATGTTAATGATTAACTTTGGTTTATGTCATAAAATTCTATACAAATCACTACTCTATCATGTACCTCGAACTTTCAAAATCTTTATAAAAAACTCCATTATAAAAACCATAGCACGATGGGTGATAATTATTTAAATAGATATAAATAATTCAGTTCGTATTGTGAAAGTCATAGTCCTACACTATAGCCATGAATAATTCAGTTCATGTTGTGAGAGACAGTCCTACAATATAAATATAAATAATTTAGTTCATATTGTGGACCGCCACTTCATCTGCTGGTTTTAGTTTTCCTATGAAAATGGTTGTAACGGTAATGTCGAATTGCAGGGTATGTATGAATGACATTGATTTCGAGAGTTTCTATTACTTATACATCATGGAAGATGTATAAAATAAATTTGTTCCTGTGACCTAACTCCATCTAAGTGAGGAGGTGGCTGGGCGAAAGTATATTTCTATATCAATTATTGTGAGTACTGTCAATGAATCGAACAAATAGTCCACCACAACAGAGCATTTGCATATACTTTCGATGAACTGAGGTGAACAGTACAAGTTTGTACAAACCTGTGGCACCCAATTTATGCAAGAATACATGGACCCCAAGCCTCTTCAAGATGTAAACAAAAGTCTCTAAAGTCACTTAAAGGTGATTGTGAGAGGTGAGAGAGCTCAGTAAACCTCTAAATTCGTGTTGAAAAACCTGAATAAATCTTTAGATTTATAACCTTTTTATACATATATTATGATAAAATAATTTTGATAATGTTAATGATTAACTTTGGTTTATGTCATAAAATTCTATACAAATCACTACTCTATCGTGTACCTCGAACTTTCAAAATCTTTATAAAAAACTCCATTATAAAAACCATAGCACGATGGGTGATAATTATTTAAATAGATATAAATAATTCAGTTCGTATTGTGAAAGTCATAGTCCTACACTATAGCCATGAATAATTCAGTTCATGTTGTGAGAGACAGTCCTACAATATAAATATAAATAATTTAGTTCATATTGTGAACCGCCGCTTCATCTGCTGGTTTTAGTTTTCCTATGAAAATGGTTGTAACGGTAATGTCGAATTGCAGGGTATGTATGAATGACATTGATTTTGAGAGTTTCTATTACTTATACATCATGGAAGATGTATAAAATAAATTAAATCGATTTTTTTTTAATTATCTCATTTTTAAATTAAAAAAGTGTATATCTATTTTTTTTAAGGTCCATTTACCACATTGATGTTATTAGATCCCACACTCTTCCTTTATAAATCAACTTTAATTTTAAATTTCAAACATCAAATACAAGCATCTTGCAAGGCACATATTCCATAATTGGTTGAAACCAATTCCATATTGCTCTATAAAAGATTAGTTCAACTAATCAAAATAATTTCTGAATGATAAGAAATCAAAAAAGCTTTTATGTAGATTTTATAATATCCTATTGCATATTGGTTTCTAAAATATTGGTTCAATCAATTGAAATAATTTATAAATGATAAGAAATCAAGAAAAATGTTTTCTATATATTTTGTAATATCTTAAAAACAACTAAAAATAAACTTGTCGAACATTTTAATGCGATAATATCAATTAAATATAATATAATATGAATTTATATTATATGATTATTGTGGAATGAAAATACCTTTAAAGCTAGCATTATCCTATGAAACTTTTTGTGTAGTTCGCTGTATTTGTAAAAAGGAAGGAATACTTATTTTGTAACAAAATAAAAAAGAGCAGCGAGTATGATAGTTGGTGTGATAGTACATGATTATATGAAGCACTCAGCAACTTCAGGCGTGCACATTGTGCCCCCTATTTTATCTCGACGAACACCCAGTTGACATAAATAATTGCCCCCATTGACTTATGTGTTATTCGAAATTTCAAATGATCACACAGTCGAATATTGTTGGAATTTAAAAAGATGATCGGATTTAGTTGGTCAAGCAAAGAAATATTAAAAAACTGGAAGCGAAAAGGAACGTCATAAAGGATTGAATTGTATAAAATAAACTACACAACGAGCACTGATGCTCAGACTGACTGTTGGATTCCAATATCAAATCGTAGGATTTGTTGATAGGACTCGATTGGAATGAGGGCTGAGATTTTCATTATGCTGAGAGAGGATACTTATTTGTAACAAAATAAAAAAGAGCAGCGAGTATGATAGTTGGTGTGATAGTACATGATTATATGAAGCACTAAGCAACTTCAGGTGTGCACATTGTGCCCCCTATTTTATCTCGACGAACACCCAGTTGACATAAATAATTGCCCCCATTGACTTATGTGTTATTCGAAATTTCAAATGATCACACAATCGAATATTGTTGGAATTTAAAAAGATGATCGGATTTAGTTGGTCAAGCAAAGAAATATTAAAAAACTGGAAGCAAAAAGGAACGTCATAAAGGCTTGAATTGTATAAAATAAACTACACAACGAGCACTGATGCTCAGACTGACTGTTGGATTCCAATATCAAATCGTAGGATTTGTTGATAGGACTGGATTGGAATGAGGGATGAGATTTTCATTATGCTGAGAGAGGATTAGAAAGTTTGAGGAGATGTTTTTGGTGGTAAGATAATGGTGCGCATGACACGCTGTTGACGGCGGGTGACCTCATAGACTGTTGGCGAGGGGAAACTTGTTGGAGGCTTGTTGATTTGCAAGTCATTTAAAATAAGGTTTGTAAGTTTTGTCATTTCGACATGTAACAACCTCTTTAAATGACAAGATATAACGCGATCTGGGAGGGCATTGACAATTGAATATGGAGGAGATGGCTTGCTTGCATGTTTCCAAGTTCAATTACCTATGTAGATTTCAAAATCTGGAGCCGGCGTTGTGTATTTCAAAATCTGAATAATGACAGTACCTTCAAAATTCATTTCTATAGATTTCAAAATCGACTCGAATTTCAATCCTTTCAGGTCCTGCCAAAGGGATCTGGGATTTATAGAATTGCGAATCAACGGTACACTGGATTTTGCTTTGCTAATTGGAAAACGTTTCCATCTCATTTGTTCTGTATTTCTCAGAGTTGCATGTTCTTGGCATATCCATATATGTGTCATTTACTGGACGTTTCTTATATTGTCATATGGGAGAACAACAACATTGTTGACAGTGGGATAGGTAATCTGGACAAAACGAAAACGTTGAATTGAAGTATTCTCCCACAATTATATGCCATATTCTACGTTTATTGACAATGATCGTTACTTTCCTCACAAGGCAACCATGCCCGGCCCACAATTTATTCATAATCAACCGCACTATTCGAGAGAAATGGAATTTTACTGATGCCTTCGACATGACTTAAATCCATATTTAGACAAGTCAAATCTATTAGACTCGAATTTCAATCCTTTTAGGTCCTGCCATAATAATCTATTAAGCTAATATCTTCTTATACTTTTATCTTTTTAATTAATCACAAGTAAAATCTATTAGACTCGAACTTCAATCCTTTCAGGTCTTGCCAAAGGGATCTGGGCTTTCTAGAATTGTGAATCAACGGACAAGTCAAATCTATTAGACTCGAATTTCAATCCTTTCAGGTCCTGCCATAATAATCTATTAAGCTAATATCTTCTTATACTTTTATCTTTTTAATTAATCACAAGTCAAATCTATTAGACTCGAATTTCAATCCTTTCAGGTCCTGCCAAAGGGATCTGGGCTTTCTAGAATTGCGAATCAACGTGTGTCCATACAAATGCTTTTCAGCTTAGTGTTTGCCCAATATATACTCACTTTCTATAATAATATTAGAACCCAATATTATTATAAATTTATATTTTTAATAATCTATTAAGCTAATATCTTCTTATAGTTTTATCTTTTTAATAATCTATTAAGCTAATATTTTTTTTAAATGGGATAGATCTTGTTTGTCTTATCACCAGCTGGATTGGTCAGTTATCGTCTCTCTGTTAACGACAAAGCTATATTCCATCCCATGGGTATCCAGATAAAGAGCAGACAAAGATAAAGAAAGAAGCTAGAAGTACTTCTACCCATGTGTCCATCTCTGCACATATGTTTCACTTAATATCAACCAACCCCGTATGAATTGTAGGACTTGTAGCAGAGAGTAAGACCCGGACCATTGCACAGATGGTGTTTTTACCGATGTTTGAGCGAGCTTGTTTCCTGACCAGGTAACGTGCTAGCCAGAGCAAGAGAAGACTATCTCAGTTAATGAAAAAACTGCTGGATGTTAGGCTTGTAGTCAGGAGAAGCAGAATAGATCAAATTCACAAAAGTGGGCCTGAAAAAAATATTAAAAAAACTGGAATCTAAAAGGAACGTCATAAAGGCTTGAATTGAATAAAATAAGCTACACTGATGCCTAGACTGACTGTTGGATTCCAATATCAAATCGTAGGATTTGTTGATAGGACTGGATTGGAATGAGTGCTAAGATTTTCATTATGCTGAGAGAGGATTAGAAAGTTCGAGGAGTTGTTTTTGGCGGTAAGATAATGGTGTGCATGACACGCTGTTTTCACTTGGATTGAATAGAGCTCCCAGGAGGTCTCTTTAACATTTACAGCTATCATAGCAAGCACATTTTTGTATTTTGCAAATATCAAGCACAATCATTTTGAAGATTACAACACCTTTCCTGGTCCTACCTCTATCAATTGTAGCGTTCGCTGGGCAGCCAGTTTAGTTACTCGACCAGTACCTTAACTCTACCCAAATGTCACAAATGAGTATTCCTTCCTTTTTACAAATACAGCAAAGCAGACGCCAGGGATAGCAAGGTAAAGTAAAAAATGAGTTGTTGAGCGACTTGCGGTATTTATGATATTACCCATTGCTGAATGGGTTTGTTCAGAAGAGGGTTATAATATCCAACCCGGGGATAGGTATGATAGATTACCCATTGCTGAATGGGTTTGTTCAGAAGAGGGTTATAATATTGCGAAAGGAGTTATTCCGTGGGACGAACATGGTTCTTGAGTCCTCGCCCCTGTCTGAGCCTCTCATGGCTGCTGGTAATTTTACTGAAGTCATCAACGACGGGAGTTTTTCAGGCAATCAGAAGGCACAGTTTTTTCTGGATGTCAAGATTCATCAGAATCCTTTGCCTGAGGGTTCTGTGAAAAGTGAAGCCAATGGCATAGCAGAAATGGACGACACAGAGAGAAGTTGCAGGAGAAGGTTGGCGGAGGAGACCGATAATGACTGTGCAAAAACCTCCCTTGGAGACCGACAAGTCAAGAGGGTAATTTATCATAGCATCTTTTAAAGAGTCTATTCTAATTCCGTAAGGGAAAACGCAACATTTTAAAAGTTTTTTTTGGTAGCAGGTTTCCACAATATAAATTCCAAGATTTCTTCATAGCAGGGTTACCTCTACTGCACAGGCGAATCCGCGAATGCTCCAGTGACCGGCGAATTCTCCAGTGACGGGCGAATGCTGTAGCGATGAATCGGCGAACGCTCCAGGACTCCACAGGAATGGGTTTTCGAAACTGTATCAGGACTGAACAGGAATGGGGAAAAACTCTATCTGTGGGTTTTCGAAACTGTTAGAAATTGTATCTTTGGGATCTCATCCGCGCTTATCTCCTCCACCGCCACGTCTCCTCACGTATCCTAACATACCTTTGGCGGCTAACAGATTCCTCCACGACTCCAGCGAATGCTCCACGACTCCAGCGAATGCTCCACGACTCCACATATCTACGCGCTGGCTAACGACTCGTTCCTCATCTGTTAACAAACTCTCCTAACAAACTCCTAACTCATCTGTTAAAAGATCAGATGATTGGGATGATCTGGAGCATCCACTTGGCGGGATTTGCAGGATCTTGATGATCCGCTCAAGCAAGTCCATCCCCCAAAATACCATCCCCAAAATACCATTGATAGACGCCTATCGGCGTAATAAGTTTGTTTCAAATCTGATACGAGCATAGATAAGTTTAAATCCTAGTTCAATACATATGATGTTGTAAAAAACATATATAAGTGTTCTACCAAATCCATATATAAAAAATAAATACCAGTTCAAATGAAATAAACAAATCAAAAAATTATTTCGTAAATTTCAAGTAAGGAAGTTTCTTTTCACAATAGAACCTTTGAGAAAATAGGCTTAATGTAATATTGGTGCAGGTGTGAAGCATGAAAGATAATAGGGATGGCCTTGAATTTATCCCTAATCTTATTTCAGCCACTAAGAGTACTGAAACATTACATGAATATTGTATATTTGTGATTTTTTTAAACCATACATGAATATTGCATAAAGAAGTTTATGATTTTTTTAAAGGTGAGAGACACAACAAAAATTGAAAAAAATTGTGTAGTCCTTGAACAATGAGTTTCAGTTCATACATGTATCATCTCTATCACAATGACCCACGTGTATAAAGGCAATTTCAACCATATTTCATGTTTTTTTATGGATTCCTCTTGATTTTATTTTCAAGTCCTTTCTACTCGATACTTTACTAAATATTTTCCTTGCAGATTATGCAAATGGCTCAAAGTGAAGAGCATGGATTTATTCAAAACATGGCATTCATATTTTCCTCCTTACATAAGTCATACATTTTCATATAGAACTACATGCATATATAACTACCTCTACAAATCTAGCAACAATTCTTATGGATTTTCAATTTCATTGCTTTCAAGATGAAGGATTTCTTATGGGTTTTCAATGTCATTACTTTCAAGATTAATGTTCCTGCACACACATGCTGTATATTGATGTATTGTATTATATTATTTTTCATCATCTTACAGCATATGACTATCGATTAAGAAGTCGAGGCAAGAATTCATTGGCCTTCAAATGGGAGATTCTGATCATTGGCAACATCACGAAGTTAATCTAAGCTTCTGACTACAAACTTATCCTAGACAGGTAGTTGTCACTACGAAATTGTTTGTCAGAATTAGGTGGGATGTTAGGAGGAATATTTGCATATCGTTAGCAAGTCAACTAAGTTCCCGGGAGATTATTGCTGCTCCACATTGTCATTGTCCAGTAAGTACACCACGAAGAGCAAATCTCCAAAATATTATTATTATTTCCATAGAACAAATCCATAATAGAACAAAGTTGAATCCATGTTTGATTTCTTGGACCATAAGATGATTACAACTTCGTATCATTTGAGGTGGTTGGGCAATGCAAAACCTCTTGGTTTTAAGAGGGGATTGGATGACCCCATCCATCTTTGTTTATGTCCTGTGGGACTATAAATGTCATAGTCTTTCCATTCTATATGATACCCACATAATAATACGCATTGAACTTTCCATTTGTTGTCCATTGAACTCACCATTTGTTGTTGAGGTGATAGCACAATTCTCCTCCTCTCTAAGTAAACACACGAGACATAGAATCCATGTCCTCCATGTTCTTTCGTTTGGTTGGTACACCTCAAACATTCTCATTCCACATTGTTACAGGGTGGCTGTACATCTAATATTCATATATTGTTGAACTTGACTCGCATAACTGCGTTTCACTTTATGAAATGGTGCAAATCCTATAAAAAAATAAGAGAATAAAAAAACATTCCTTAGAGTCTTATGGTTCTGAACATCAATACATCAACAAACCTTTCCTTCTAAATTAGACATTAAGGTGCTCTAATCATGGGTTTTGAAAAGCACGTTTTATGCCATTCCCATGCCTTTATAACCTCTCTCGCCCTAATTCATCGATTCAACAGGGTTCTTTACAGTAGCTAAATATGAAATACCTAGGATTGGAGAAGCAAGAAGGAAGATTGGCTCCGGCTTCATAGTGACAAGTTGATCATAGCTCCGGGTATTTACAAGTTATTCAAAACTGGAAAAGTAAATTGGATTTTTATGTCTGACGATTGGTAGGTATGATACCATTCATAATGGCACGCCAATCAGTAAGACGCCAGAATCGTTCTCCAGGAATGCTTACTTGGAGATATTCGACCGACCAGTGACAACCCCCTGATTTTTTCCAAGCAAATAGAGATTTGAAACTCGTTCCATCCGACCGGTTTGAGCTTTGCTTGGGAAGGAGATAAAGTTTGGAATGAATATGTGCAAGATCATTAGGGCGCACTTATTGTTATACCGAAGAAAGAAAAATATGTATGAATTGATATATATTATGATTTTTTTTGAAGTTAGAGAAAAATCAATGTTTCAATAGAGGTGTTTTAGCCTGGCAGTGCAGGCTTACTTTTGAAATCAATGGAATATTATTTTTTTACCAAACTAAGCGAAAACATACATTTTCACCACAAATTTCAAGTGATCGATTGTCAAGCATCAATGGAGCGATTTTTATTATGTCTAGACTTCATAAATAATCTTGAGATTCCATGTTAACTTACAGTGGATGAAACGAGGGTCGAGATGAAACAATTGTTGCTTTACTAGGATAAACCTGTCAACAATGAGAACAAGATTTGAGTTTAAGTAAAAAAGAAGGCTCAGCAAAAAAACAAACTCTAAATTGAAATAAGATAAACTCATACAAACAACTGCTAATTATAAGTTCAACCCTTCAAAGTTTATTAACAATAGGCGAGGAAAAGAATTATCATTATAATTCTAACGAGGAGAAGAAGCAATGAAAGGGAAATGATTGGCTTGAAAAGACAATGAATGTGAAATCAACATTGTATTGAACAAACTATCCATATAATTTCTTTAGTATTCAATTTCAAATAGTGCCATGGGTTTTCTTACTAAAGAAATTCGATAATGGCCTGCTCTTGCTGCCATGATTTCAAGATTTACAGTTTGATGGATGGATGGATGGATTGTGGGAGCGCACAAAGAGATGGAACAAAATGCTTTTTACCCAACACATGAGCTTACCACCAGAACCTGAACACTCCTCACCTGCTCTAGCCTCTTATGCTTTTCTCCCAGCCTTAGAGGAAGGAATCACTTGACACGCTGGCATAGAGTGATAGATATTTCGTTAAAGACAAATTAAAGGTATGGAACCCAGTGAAAATTATGCTTTTGACACCTTACTAGAAACAACCACATTAAATTAATAATGTGTCCGAATACGCTGATAGGCATAAATTTATGCACATACTATAGGGAAAAACATTAATATAAAAAGTATGTGCATAAATTTACGCCTATCGGCGTATTCAGACACATTATTAATTTAATGTGGTTGTTGCTAGTAACAGGTGCGCGCATAGACATATCTACAAAGTATTAATAGAAATAATATTTTTTATTTAATTATAATATATAATAAATAATATTAAATATATTTATTACCATATTATTTAATTAATATAAAACATAATATACTTAAAATATGGTTAATAAAATGTTTTTCTGTATAGTATATATGAAAAATATATCATGAACTTAATTATATCCAATATTTATTATTCACATGTTATAAACTAACCTAATAACATATATGATCACAAATTCATAATGTAACCTAGCCATAATGTTCCATACCATGTTATTGATGTACCAAGTCAACATATGTTCATTATTATTAGAATGAAGATGATCGACGTCACAATGTGACATAACCAACATTTTTCTCTACAGTATGT
This sequence comes from Pseudotsuga menziesii, assembly GCA_001517045.1. Taxonomy (NCBI): domain Eukaryota; kingdom Viridiplantae; phylum Streptophyta; class Pinopsida; order Pinales; family Pinaceae; genus Pseudotsuga; species Pseudotsuga menziesii. Next base: position 376,356 of record LPNX010150377.1, on the reverse strand, counting down.
ATTGTGTCGCAAAACATACGAAGATGTGACATGAAACCCTCGCAAACTGTGACAATGTGACATAGCCTTTGTTTAATTTCACAACGTGACAAATACATTGGGGAATGCAAGCATTCAAATACTATGTAGGAGGTTCACAAAGGGTTATGATAAATTACATCATTCATCACATTGGAAACAACTATAGTTTTGATTATGTTGGGATGCAATGTTCATGATGGTTTATGTGTCTTTACTACATACCACATTGGTTATGATAATATATGGTTGTGCTGCTCAAAATATGGTTAATGGTCAAAATATTGATGTGAAACTAATGAAATATAGTATGTTATTTATATAATTTTATTAAAGTAAACATAAAATAACGAGGTTATTTAGACACATTAATTAATTTAATGTGGTTGTTGCTAGTATTGAATATGCTAATTAACAAGAAGGTATTTAATTCACATGTTATAAACAAATGTAATAAAGTATATCATCACAAATTCATAGTAACCTAGCCATAACGTTCCATACCATATTATTGATGTACCAAGTCAAGATATGTTCATTACTATGTTTTTATCTATATTATGTATTGTGCCACAAAAAATATGAAGATCTGACATCAAATCGTGAGCCAAATTGTGACAATGTGACATACCCTTTCTTTAATTTCATAATGTGACAAAGACAATGGGGAATGCAAGCATTCAAATACGGCGTCCGAGGTTGCCAAATGGTTATGATGATCTTCCTTCAAAATGTCACATCGCAACCTTAGGATTTTTAATCAAAGAATAATATGTTGGTGAGAGGTTTGTCACATCGCAACGTTAGGATTTTTAATCAAAGAATAATATGTTGGTGAAAGGTTTGTCACATCGCAACGTTAGGATTTTTAATCAAAGAATAATATGTTGGTGAAAGGTTTGTCACATCGCAACGTTAGGATTTTTAATCAAAGAATAATATGTTGGTGAAAGGTTTTATTAGATTCTAATAGTACAGAAGCTCTCTAATCGTCATCTTGCATTATCAAATCGTTCCCTAATCGGTTATGTGAGATTAAGTAATTCATTGTAATGTCGGATTGTAAGTTTATTTCATAGTTGGGTATAGCTATGTATGCAATGGTTTTCATGTTCTATTTCAACATACATAAAGTATTGATAGAAATAATATTGTTTAATTAATTTTAATAAATAATATCATTTATTTATTAACACATTATTTAATTAATATAAAACATTAAATAAAACATAATATAGGTAAAATATTATTAATACAATGTTTTTCCGTATAATATATATGAAAAATATATCAGGAAGTTAATTATATCCAATAATATTTATTTTATATGTTAAGCATACTTTATATTTAATACCTTCACAATTACTTTTTTTAATATCGATTTGTAATTAATTACATGATATCATTTAAATAATTTGTCGCAATATTACAATTAGTAAGACATATCACAATGTGACAGAACCCTTGATTAATGTCGCTAATGCAACATAACTGTGATAAACGTCACAATGCGAAAAAACGCTTATTAAACACCCACTCTCGCATTATTAATGTGTCACATCTTTGGTTGTGTTGACATATACCAACCAAACACTGTAACAAACCATGGTTTAATGTTGTAATGTGATATAACCCTTGATAACGTCGCAGTGAAACGTAAACCTTGATAAACATCATAATGCGACATAACATTATGATATGTAACATAAACTGTGTTAAACGTCACAATGCGACATAACGCTTATTAAACGTTCACTATCACATTATTAATGTGTTTCACAATTACTTATTTTAATATCGATTTGTAATTAATTACATGATATCATTTAAATAATTTGTCGCAATATTACAATTAGTAAGACATATCACAATGTGTCAAAACCCTTGATTAATGTCGCTACTGTAACATAACTGTGATAAACGTCACAATGCGACAAAACGCTTATTAAACACCCACTCTCACATTATTAATGTGTCACATCTTTGGTTGTGTTGACATATACCAACCAAACACTGTAACAAACCATGGTTTAATGTCGTAATGTGATATAACCCTTGATAACGTCGCAGTGAAACGTAAACCTTGATAAACATCATAATGCGACATAACATTCTGATATGGAACATAAACTGTGTTAAACGTCACAATGCGACATAACGCTTATTAAACGTCCACTATCACATTATTAATGTGTCTTCCCTATGGTTGTGTTGACATATACCAACCAAACACTGTAATAAACCATGGCTTAATGTTGGAATGTGATATAACCCTTGATAACGTTGGAGTGAAATGTAAACCTTGAAAAGCATTACAATGCGACATACATTCTACATTACTATGTAGAATGTGGATGTTTTAAACCATTTTTTTTGTCAAACGTCT
>LPNX010150377.1:304591-373689 GCA_001517045.1 Pseudotsuga menziesii | reverse complement strand
ATTTTTGTTACATGATGCCATTAATTAAATTGTTTTCTAGTAGTTGGGTTTAGTTTTATTTTGAATTTCTTATTGCATTCTGAAATCGATGAAGGGCTATGTTGGATTTGATGTTCATTGCTGCTTATGGTGTCTTGTGACATGCGGTGTATAGAAAGTCATCATAGAAAGTCATTATGCAAACCATTTCTTTTGTCAAACGACTATATATATATATATATATCAAGAAAATTCTTAAAGAATTTTTCTAAACATCCAAACAGACATTATTAATGTGTCAAATATTGGGCATTATGGCAATGTCACATAACCCTTGACAAATATCACAATGTGACACAACCCTTGACACATGTCGCTAATGTAACATAACTTGTGATATACATCACATTGCGACATAATGCTTATTAAACGACCACTGTAACAAACTATGGCTTAATGTCGTAATGTGATATAACCCTTGATAACGTCATAGTGAAACGTAAACCTTGATAAACATCACAATGCGACATAACCCTTAACAAATATCACAATGTGACATAACCCTTGATGAGCGATATAACCCTTGATAACATCACACTGAAACGTCAACATTGATAAACATCACAATGCGACATAATCCTTGACAAATATGACAATGCGACATAACCCTTGACAAATATCACAATGTGACACAACCCTTGATGAATGTCGCTAATGTAACATAACCCATCATAAACGTCACAATGCGACATAATGCTTATTAAACGACCACTGTAACAAACCATGGCTTAACGTCATAATGTGATATAACCCTCGATAACATCACAGTGAAACGTAAACATTGATAAACATCACAATGTGACATAACCCTTGATAAATATCACAATTTGACATAACCCTTGATGAATGTCGCTAATGTAACATAACCTGTGATAAATGTCACAATGCGACATAACACTTATTAAATGCCCACTATCACATTATTAATGGCTTAATCGTAATGCGATACAACCCTTGATAACATCACACTGAAACGCCAACATTGATAAACATCACAATGCGACATAACTCTTGACAAATATGACAATGTGATATAACCCTTGACAAATATCACAATGTGACATAACCCTTGATGAATGTCGCTAATGTAACATAACCTGTGATAAATGTCACAATGCGACATAACGCTTATTAAATGCCCACTATAACAAACCATGGCCTAACGTCGTAAGGTGATATAACCCTCGATAACGTCATAGTGAAACGCAAACCTTGATAAACATCACAATGCGACATAACCCTTGTGATATAACCCTCGATAACGTCATAGTGAAACGCAAACCTTGATAAACATCACAATGCGACATAACCCTTGACAAATATCACAATGTGACATAACCCTTGATGAATGTCGCTAATGTAACATAACCCGCCATAAACGTCACAATGCGACATAATGCTTATTAAACGCCCGCTATAACAAACCATGGCTTAACGTCGTAATGTGATATAACCCTCGATAACATCACAGTGAAACATAAACCTTGATAAACATCACAATGTGACATAACCCTTGATAAATATCACAATTTGACAAACCCTTGATGACTGTCGCTAATGTAACATAACCCGTGATAAACGTCACAATGCGACATAATGCTTATTAAATGCCCACTATCACATTATTAATGTGTCACATCTTTGGTTGTGTTGACATATATCAACCAGACACTGTGACAAACCATGGCTTAACATCGTAATGCGATATAACCCTCGATAACATCATAGTGAAACGTCAACATTGATAAACAAACCATGGCTTAACATCGTAATGAGATACAACCCTCGATAACATCATAGTGAAACGTCAACATTAATAAACATCACAATGGGACATAACCCTTGACAAATATGACAATGTGACATAACCCTTCACAAATATCACAATGTGACATAACCCTTCATAAATGTCGCTAATGTAACATAACCTGTCATAAACGTCACAATGCGACATAACGCTTATTAAACGCCCACTGTAACAAACCATGGCTTAATGTTGTAATGTGATATAGGCCAAGTTGCAGAAGCTTGCAAGGCAGAAGATAGTCAATCGACGCCTGAGAGCAGCTCCCTTCACGTTTTAGTTTTCCTTCGATGTCCATGGATTTTGAAATGTTCACATCTTGCGATCTTTTAAACAATGAGAGAAATCCCAGGCTATCATCCTCGCAAACAAATTTAATAAACTTGTTTTCCATCTCGAAATGATCTCTGTCGTCGAGATCGTTAAAGGGAGAGTTCCTCACATCCCTTGAATTTGTGCCACAACTACCACTTAGGTTGACAACATCGACGTTCTTTGCGTCCGAAGGAAGCAGTTTATCCACTATGACAGTTTTATCAATAAACTCTTCTATCCTCTCGACATCTTTACTCGTATGCAAAACGAACTCCTGTGTCGTCTGCATTTTGAAATATCCAGGTTTTCGATGTAACACAGTGTACCTGTAACTCGTTACAAGAACCCAATAACATCAGTATTGCATCAACGACTCCGTTCAACGTAATCGATGTTCCATAAACTCGAGTTCAGACTTCAGGTTAGAGTCTTAATTCTTTAGTCACTTAGGTTTATTTTTATCTCAATTCACTGTCACTTCCTGAAATTAAGTATTTCCCCCTCTTTCTATACATATTTAAGTTTCTCTACATCAGTTTGTACTTATTTTTCACTGGATTTGAACATATTTTTATCATTGTTCACATTAAAATGCAATGTGCCCGCAAAACCGGCTAACAATGAAACGTTGACATTGCTTTCAAGATCAACGGCATAATGCTGCCTGTTAAACAGAGTTATTCACAATTTTCTGTGATATTTAAGGGTTTCATTTTAATTCTACACGATCTTTACCTCAAATTTGAATCTTTAGTCACAGGAATAGATTTGATAAACATCATTAGACATCGAATTGACGTTTCACATTTTTTCGAGTAGGTAAACAGTGACGTGTGGCATATAATTTTACCTGTCAAATAAGTTCCAGTAGGCTGAACACGTCTTACACCACATCAAATTCCTGGCTTTCCATGGCCCATTTAATCTGCTATTTACCTAGGTTGAGGCGCGAGGGTAAACTACGATCACGCTACCTACCTACCGAGTGCCATGCTGGCCTCCTGTAGGTACTTTTTGACCTTTGATAAACATCACTACACGTCAAATTGACGGTGCACATTTTTTTGAGCAGGTAAACGATTACATGTGGCATATATTATTTTATCTGTCAAATACGTCCAGTTATCTTATTACATATTACACCTGGTCAAATTCCAAGCCTGCATCCGGGATGGAATTTGACGGGTAAATGCTTGTCATAGATCAATTTACCTGTCAAATACAGCTAAGATTTTAGCTGTAGACCGTCAAAATCTGGCTTAGAATAGAGAAAACGTTTCATATTTTGATTGTTATCGGCAATTTTGACGGGTGTCGCCATTTGAAATTCCAACCCTGATCCGAGGACTATCGACCACTTGCGTGAAGAGAAGCGAAGAGTATAATGGGTTAAATAAGTTTCGTCCTATAAAATAAGCTTCATCTAACAAATTCATGTGGCAAATTCTTATTCTCGGTTGCCATTCTAATAATAAACAAACTCTACTTGAAAAATAGATGTGATATAAAGCATATCAAAATCAATGTACCATGTACGAACATGATCCATTAGAAGCAGGTGAAATAAATGCCTGGTCTGACACATTGAAAAGTACCCACAAATCATACACTGACTGACAAATTTTCATTAAAACGTTACTTGAAAGCTGTTCAATTGCATTACCCATAGTCCAACCAAGGTTACTTGAAACGAAACGTTTTGGTTGTGGAAATCAGATGGACTTCAAACACACACACCACTTGGATGGGGATACATTCATTTTAACCTAACTCATATTAAAGACAAATTACTTTATACATTCTCACTGTCCAAAAATATGTAATAGATATTTATTGAAATTACAAACGGAGGATTTGACAAAATGAGCCAAATCTGCGGTTCCGAAAGGCTGAACTGTAAATAGAGAATACATGTATGGTTTCAAAAGAAAGAAGAAAACACTTGTAAACAACCATTATCATTGATCAATAATCCACACATTACTCAACCCAGAGTTCATATTTTCTGAGATCAAATCATGTATCATTCGTCAACCTTAAAATAGATATGAACAACTCAACCTTAAAATTAGATATGAACAACTCTCCACTACTCACAAAATATAATACTCGGCTGCCATTCTAATTCTCGGATACAGAAGGAGTATACGAAGCAGAACGAAGAAGTGCGGCAGCTATATGCTTTGGTTTCCATATTCTGTACATACGTTTTTCTTAACATCTATGTGCGGTTTGAAAACTCCAAAAGACCTGTAGATACTTTTTAGATTATGATGTCAAACCTATTATTGCATATATGTAGAGATTGAACAACTCAGAGCTAAAAAGTAATTGTAAATAAAAATGATATCTACATGTATTGCATTAAATTTACGGCATTCATTGGACCTTTGAACAAAACACCTTTCGCAATTAAACGCAGAAACCAAACAAATATTTTGATATCACTATCATGTGATGCAAACAGTTTGAAGGTATGCATACCAAAGGATTAAGATTTGGAGATTTAAAAGGCATTCTGTGAGCCATCAATTATGATTAAAAGATTAAGATTCTGAGATTTACATCAATTATGATTAAAAGATTAAGATTGCGAGGATTAAAAGGCATCTGTGAGTTATCAATTATGATTAAAAGATATTGCAGTGTCTATTTATCTTTCTTTTATAATTCTAAGTTTAAAAATAAAAGAAATAACCCACTCCGATTACAAATACATGTATAAATATGAAAATGAGAAAAACTTAAATGGTCGAATGATTAGTCCATTCCTATTACAAATACATGTAAAATGTAAAATGCAACATGATAAATATGAAAATGGGAAAAAAATTTCACATTCTATTGTAACCAAATAAATTCTCCATATGATAGGTGAACATCAAAATTAATCACAGACCCTTTTGGTTGTATAAAACCCTCCACATCTAATGACAGTATGTAGGAGCCAAAATAAATACCACAGAAACCCCCCAAAGCCATTGTAACCATCTCCTCTTCTCAAATAGAGAAGAGAAAACAATATTTAAACCAAAATCTTATTAACATCATATCACTTCTATCAAGAATAGAGGTAAAATTGAACAATACTTGAAACCAGAGAAAACCCCCAAAACCACTGTAACTAGGATTCTATTTTCAAATTGAGATTGCATCGCGTCACTTCTATCAAGAATACAAACGGGATACTATTTTCAAATTGAGAAGAATACATCGCGTCACTACTATCAAGAATACAAGTAAATAGAACAATACTTCTTACTGGCCGAAAATACTCCACAATATTCCAATTCCTGATAAAGACAATATCAGCATATAAATGTGTCAGGTAACATCAAGCCTGAAATATTCGAGTGTTGAAACCACACATGATACACTAAGCTCAATATATTTTCCATCAAAACAAGTAGTGCAGTTTTCTGTTCCAATCGTAGCTCTAGCTACTATATAGGACCTAATTGCACACAAGATTTCATTTAATATCCAACATACCCAGACAAATCCCCCAATAGCACATAAGATTACAAACAAAAATACCCAATTGCACACAAAACTACATAGAGTATTTAAACAAATTAGACAAAATGCCAAGGAATAAAAACATATAGATTGTTCTCACTTTTGCAAAAATTACAACAATGCCATAGATTGCGGCATCGTTACAACGCTTTTTAGTCAAAAGCTAAAAGGAAGTGGCATCTATTCCTGCAAAATTCACCCAGACTTGCACCTGAGCCCAACAGCATAATGCAGAATGCATATACAGTTTGAGGCCTTGCCCCTTTCACAGTGAAATGAAGCCAGCTTCCAAGACTCTTTAAGATTTCTCCTGCTAATGCTAATGTACTGGTGAAGGAGACGAGGTTCAATACTCTTTAAAGATCGGTCCAAATATAGAGGAGGAGCGGTATTTAAGAACTCAAACTGTCAAAGACACTATTCACGCAAGACTTTCACCATACTCAAGTTTACAATACTCTCAAAATATCCCTAGCTGACTACAGACTGCAATACTTTTAAAATTTCCTGGGTGTGGGTGAGCTTTTAATTGCCACATTTACTTGGGACTTGCACCTAGCCTAACCAGGTGCGATGGACTATTCAATTCAGCAGAATTCAACTTGGGAGGAAAAAGATGAATCACGGGGTACCATTTACTTGGGCTTGGATAAGAAGCAAGCATTTACTTGGGCTTGTATAAGAAGCTTTGGGGTATCTAACCCACAGAAATAATCCTGCATTTGCACGGACCTGGAATTGAAATTTTCCCAAATAAACCCGCATTTTCAATGTGAACCTCGGGGTATGATACAGCCCATATACAACATCTTAAAGCTTGAAAATGAATATATCTTCACAGTTTGCAGAGAATTTGAGCATTAAAATACCAGTGTAAAACTTACCCACCAGTAACGCACAGAATTGGAAACATATTTCATGCAAAGGGCACACACAGACAAAATTTTAAGTTGATGTGCATACACCCCGCTTAACATATACTAAGTTACAAGACCATACCTTAAATTCAGTTCTCGCACTTCTCAATAACCTTATATTAACCAAAATAGAATTGTATTTGAAATTGAAAAAACACACACAGAGAAGATAGCAGAAAAACCAGTGTTACCTTGCCTACCCAAATAACCCCGCACGGCACAGGAATGGCGAAACTGGGTTTTGGCGAATGCTCCAGCTCCAGCGACGACGAATGCTCCAGGACGGCACATGACTGCACATGAATGGGGAAACTGAATTTCGGCGAATGCTCCGAACGCTCCAAGACTGCACAGGAATGGGGAAACTGAATTTTGGAAACTGTATCTCTCAGTTTTGGATCTCGTCCGCGCTCATCTCCTCCACCGCCACGTCTCCTAACAGAGCTTTGGCGGCTAACAGATTCCTCCACGACTCCAGCGAATGCTCCATGACTCCACATATCTAGGCGCTGGCTAACAACTCATCACGCACGACCTCATCTGTTAACAAACTCTCCTAACAAACTCCTAACTCTACGGCTAGTTAAGAGTGTTAAAAGATCAGACGATTGGGATGATCTGGAGCATCCACTTGGCGGGATTTGCAGGATCTTGATGATCCGCTCAAGCAAGTCCATCCCCCAAAATACCATTGATATATGCCTATCGGCGTAATAAACACAATTGTTCTTTATAAAATGCATGTCTGAGATCTTTTTCGCTTCGCACCTTGACCTGAGGATTCAGGCGCCTAGGACACAGTTGCAAGCCATGCATAAAAAAAACCAACACTTATTATCTTGAGGTTACTAATGCCAAGGTTTCTCCCAGATAGTTTACATGTCTTCCATGTAGTCAGCATACAGTAATAAACATGACAGTTGGAGGATTATGGTAAAACAAAACTTATAAAGCCTACGATTTTTCTATTGACAAATGTTTTCCTGATTTTGTGAACCTGCCCCACTTATATGCCACGTTCCAATGATTTTATAACACTACAAACGTAGTCCAATGAATTAAAATTCTACGCATTGATCCCACATCCTATTACTAATTCAACAATGTCGAAACTCTCTTTCTGCTGCTTGTCGGCTCGAAATAGAAATTAAAATTCTACGCATTGATCCGACATCCTATTACTAATTCAACAATGTTGAAACTCTCTTTCTGCTGCTTGTCGGCTCGAAATAGAAAACTCAATAGAGGTAACGACGTGAGCAGTTATAGGCTGTTGTTTTAGGAAAAGGGATTCATGAACCCAGAAAAGACAATGCTTAGCGATGAGAGCTACTGCAATTCATTAATATATCACTCATGGTACCTATCATGTTGGGAACCGTGAATTGAACCCCTTATCCTATACAATTATACCATGAACTAGACAGACCCTAATTGAATCAATAAAACATGACCACTATAATGAGGAGTAAGATCCACACATCATAGATGTTTCTAGATATTGCTAGACGCATTGTAATTGTAATGGATTGTTGCAATGAGGAATAAGATCTGCTTGTTGACATTTTTGGGTATTTTTGTAGGGATTTGAATTATAGCTATTTTCAATCATCTAGACGCTCGATCTTGGCAATGGAACAAGGGTCTTGGAAGAATGAATTCCCAACTTCATAAAGGACTCCAACTTCTTTCGTACATTCATAAAGGTCAAAAAATTGGTAGGTATTATTATAATGAAAACTTCATTGCTAAAAAAGACTCGGGCCTTGAAAATTACTTCTCCCTGTTAAATCCTTCGAGCGAAACAAATATAGACAAACAAGATATGCCACCTGAGCACAAAGCGAACATCGTGAACAAAAAAAAAGTCTTGTTAAATCCTTCGAGCGAAACAAATATAGACAAACAAGATATGCCACCTGAGCACAAAGCGAACATCGTGAACAAAAAAAAAAGTCTTCCAAGACCAGAAGAAACCCGGAAATAGAAAGAATCATTGAAAATTCGGCTCGCTTAAATTTTGATCACCCAGATATGGTATTTTCCAAGATTATCGGCGGATTCAATGAACTCAAAGTTGAGGAAAAGAGAATAGCATATCTTTAGGGGGAAGAGAAAAAGGAGGAGGGAGCAGTACCAACTCTCGGGAAGGGATAGAGGACATATCAACTTTGCAAATGGTGTCCAGGCATGTTGTCGTGCTTTAGCTGTTGATAAAACTATAAGCTGTAGCGTTTATATGTGGTACTAAGACCTCCACATTCCGTTCTGAGCTGCAGAATGCACGACATCAAAAGATTGCATTTAGCAGAGGTACGCTATATAAGAATCAAATGCTAGAATGTATTGTTTCATTTGCTGCTAAATTATTTTAGAATTGATTGTTTCATTTGCTTCTTTAGGCACTGAAAAGGAAATCGGTTTACAGGTAAAGCAGCTTGAAATTAAATAACCCATAAAGTTGGAACAAAATTTACCTTTCAACTATAACAAGAATTTCTTTAGGACATGTTGTGCTGGATGAATGCAACACGAATTTCTTCAGGACAAGTTGTGATGGATGTTTGTCAGATCCTCAAGAGACCTAATCGACCGGTTTCACTTTCAAATACAATAAAGGGAAGAGAATCAATTTGCATCAAAATCTAACAATATGAAGCGTGAGAAGAAGAAGATAATTTGCAGTGAAGCAGAAGGCACGGGATCTTATCCGATCTACAGAGGCATCTGTCATCGTAGATGGGGTAAATGGGTGTCTGAAATTCGTGAACCCAAAAAGAAAAAAAGGATTTGGCTCGGCTCCTACGGTACTCCATAGATGGCAGCTTGAGCCCACAACATCGCTTCTTTATGCTTGAAAGGAAAGGCCTCCTTCCTCAACTTTCCAGATCTAGTGAACGCGTTTCCTCACCCATCTTCGTTGGATCCATGTGACATACAGTGAGCAGCTGCAGAAGCTGCCCTCGCCTTTAACACAGATACATCTTCTCTTCAAAGTTCTAGCTTCTTGGAAAACATATACTACAATGATAATTGCAACATACTAAGCAGGAGTCTGAGAGAAACCACGGAAAAGAATAGCAATTGAATGAAAAAAGAGATTCGTGACAAAATCTAAAATAAAACCCTGAAAAAAATCACATATTACTGGAATCTTTAAATCATAGTATGTTCTGATAACTCCAAGGCTCCAACCTGGAGTATTGCATGCATGCACCTAGATTACACAAATACTTGTCAAGGAGTCAGAACGAGCAGGTGCAACTTAGCTTAGTTTGAGAGTGCAGATCTAGGGTAGTCAGGGTTGTCAGAGTGTGCAGGCTTGCCAGGGGGGATTGTGTCAGAGCAAGCAAAATGAAAAAGCAATCGCCACAATAAGAGGTTGAGGTGCTAAAACTTAGGACAACTATTCAATTTAGTTGAAAACTATATAATAAAAAATGTGCATTTCAGAGTTTTCAAAACCATGTCTATTACATAATTTCCTGCTTGCAGGGAATAAAAATGACTACATCTCTTACATATATATTGCTATTTAAAGTCTGAAGGAAGAGTGGCCCCAAAGAAGGAGCCGACCCTAGGCGTTCCAATTTATATGTTGTTATTTACTGTCAAACTGTGGAGGAGCATTCTCCAGGATGGATAACCGAATCCATCCATCTTTATTGTATTTGAGTGGCCCCAAAGAAGGAGCCGACTCTAGGCGTTCCAATTTATATGTTGTTATTTACTGTCAAACTGTGGAGGAGCATTCTCCAGGATGGATACCGAATCCATCCATCTTTATTGTATTTTTGTTGTCGTTGAATTGTGGAGTGGTCTCCAGGAGAGGTAATCAACTCCACCCATCTTGATTGTTTTTTTATTATTATCTCTTTGAGTAGAGAAGAATCCTCTAAGAAGAGATTCGACCTTGTGTATTTTATATTACTATTTTGTTAGTGTATAGTTTAAAAATTCTACAGTTTGGATTGGAGATTATGAATTTTCGACATGATTTTGATAAGATTTGGTAGGAATTTTTAAAAATCCAGGTTACCGCTGCGGAGTTCTGGAATTTTGGGCATGTCATGGATTGTTGAAAGTGGTAAATCCATAATTAAAACACAATTACTTTCCAATTTGCAAAATAAAAAAATGACCCCTACCCTTTGTGGATTTCGGTGTAAAGGAGAAGGGTGGTCTTGTGGTGGGGCGGCTGACCCATTTTAATTAATTCCCGTTTCACGTTATTGTTCGGTGTAAAGAATAAGTGTGACCTAATGGTAGAGAGTCGATTTTATATTCATTCATTTTATATGTATCAGCGTCGGTCAGATAGACTCCCAACCCTATGATTGTTTTATATTTTGATAACGTTCTTTGAAGATTGAAAGGCGTCCTATGTGGAAGAGAGAACCCACCCTTCTTATTATGGTATTGGAATATTATTTTGTTGCCATAATGCAGCACGAGGTTATAGTTTGGTACTATGCAATTTATTATAATTTGCCATATCAAACATGGTATGGTGTGGAATATGATTGGCCTTTAAAATATTGATTGAATAAGCATGGATATATTTATATTTATAGATATATATGTATTCTATATATACTAGAATCAATTAGATTATTAAGATTAATATGTTTGAAAAACTTTGAAAGATATATATTTGACATATTGATAATATTTTTTTACTAAAGAATGTATCAATTACTTGTATCTAATAGTCAAGCTAATATAACAACCACTTAATTTATGGTTGTTAAGCTCATAGTTATATCATCATTAGAGTTAAGTTAATAGTTGTATTTAATAGTTAATTTAAAAGTTAATATAAAGCTTAGACTAAGCCTTATGCACATTAACTCGACTCCCAATTGCCAGATGGATTTCAAGTGTCACATAAGATGCACATTACCTAAGAGATGGAGTTCATATGAATTTAATTTAATAGTTGTATCACTATTGGAATAATCTAATAGTTATCCAATATAACCACGATTAGAGTTGAAGTTAAGCTAATAGTTGTAGAATCATTGGAGTTAAGCTAGTAGTTGTATCTAATAGTTAATATAATATTTATCCAATATAACCGTGATTAGAGTTGAAGTTAAACTAATAATTGTAAAATCATTGAAGTTAAGCTAATAGTTGAATGTAATAGTTAATTTAAAAGTTAATATATTGGCAATTGCAATTCAAGTAAAAGTCATGATTGAGTTGAAGTTAAGCTAATAGTTGTATCCTCAATGTATTTAAGCTAATAATTTTATCTAATAATTGAATAGTTGTATCTAATAATCTAATAGTTGAAGTTGAAGTTTGATTTTTCCAACTATCACGAATTGTACTTATCAATGCTAACTAAGCTATTTTTTATTTTTTTGAAATTGTTAATTATGAGTTAGACTAACCTCCTTTAAAAAGAATCTAAAACCTAATTATATCTATATGGAAAACCTAAACATGTAATACGAATTGTATATTAGCTAGATGCCCAACTACGAGGTGCACGAGTTTATTACGAGTTTATTTGGAGTTCGAATCATCTTATTAAGAGTTTGACTCTTACATGACTGCACATTATCTAGACTCCTAGATGCCAAATGCAGTTGGACTAATCCTTAAGTGATTGGAGTTGAAGTTAAGATAATAGTTGTAAAATCATGGGACTTAAGCTAATACTTGTATCTAATAGTTAAGCTAATAGTTATCCAATATAACTGTGATTAGAGTTGGAGTTAAGCTAATAGTTCTAGAATAATTGGAGTTAAGCTAATAGTTGTATCTAATAATCGATGTAATTAAGCTCATAGTTGTATCTAATAATTAAATAAGTTGAAGATTAAAAATGTCTTGATCACTTCTGATCTGTGAGCTCCCTTCTTCTCTGATCGTAGGATTCATCAAACCAATTTCTGTGGACTTCCTCTCCTCCATCAGCAGGAATACTCTCTCTTCAGGCCTTTGGGATTTTCTTTTTCTCACACATGTGGGCTTCTTTTCTTCCTCTGCAAACTCTCTGCGAGCTATCTTCATCACAGGCTCATGTGTATACGTTTTTCTCACAAAAACATGGTCTTCACCTTCCATATTATGAGTTTGCAATCTCCTTCTCTAGAATCAATCCAGGACATTTGATCTAATTTTGAATCTCTCCGGTCCGTCGATCTAGCACATAGATTTTCTCCTTGAAATCGTATTTCTGCACCATGATTTCTTTATCAACGATTCCCCACCATTGATCTTCATTGGGCATTTTCCTGACCATCGATCTCTAGATTGCAGGATGCGGGTTGTTGACTGTCCGATTTTTTCCTTTCCGCAAACTCCTTTCCGCATGCTTCTTTCTGCAAGTTCCTTTCTGCATCGTCGATATTCGTTGGGCATTTTCCTGAACGCCGATCTCCAGATTTCGGGATGTAGGATGCAGGATGTCGCTTTTCCATTTTTGTCTTTCCGCAAGCTTATTTCCGCAAGTTCCTTTCCATATCGTCGATCTGCTTTAGCGGAACTAATCTTAGCCATCCGATCTTTCCATATTGTGGGATGCAGGATGCAGGATGCTTGACCAACTTTCCAAAGTTGCCTCCCTGCAACTTTCCTTCCGCATGCATGATGCCCAACCAACTTTCCAATTTTGCACTTCCATGATTTCATTCCACAACTTTGTTTTTGCATTCTTCTGGACCATTGATTTCCTTGTGGATTTACCCTTGACTGTTCGATCTTGATTTTTTGCGGAACTTTGGATTTTTCGCCTATCTTTTGCGGGATGCTTCCTAATCGTTGGATCTTGTGCGGGACGCTTCCTAATCGTCCATTCTAGAACTAATGTGGATATGTATTCTGTCTTTGCGGATTATACAAAAACTAATCCTCATTTACCAGATCTCATGCATATAACTATGCCACCTCATCAACGTGCCATGCCATCACTATCTTTATCTATGCCACCTCATCATCATGCCATTTCATCTTCACTTTGACTTATGCTACGTTAACTCCGTGTTAACTCTGCCATGGTATCTTTTGCTTATTCTTTGTACTTCATAAGCAACTTTGCCATCCTTAGTCTTTCATCATCATTAGGACACTATCATATTCCATGTCATCATATCTGTCATGCCACATCCTCAACTTATGCCATGCCATGCCATTACTACTTTAGTCTTTCACTGAGTTTGTCCTACCATCATATCCACTCGTTATTCCTTTGTCATTCGTGAACACCTTTGACACCAATGACAACTATAACCCAAACTTGTCAACATAAGCATGATTAGTAAGTAATGTGATTTAAACATCTTACTTAATTACACATGAAGTAATAAACAATGATTAGTTATGAAAGTAGGTCATTCACAAACATATAAGTGCAAGAGTTCTTGTTGTTACAACATGACAAATGCACTTTATTTATTAATGAGACTAAGGCTTTATTTCTCCAGTGTATTGTTTCATCTTGTTAAGAGATAAAATAAATTTTTTATTCTCGATATCCCAAATGGTTACCGACGGTAATGGGTATGATACATCCTTACACATATTGAGAATTATCCCTCATTACAAAAGATATATGAATGGAGTATCAAGCCATTGATGCATGTCTTAATGAACATATTATATATTACCGATAACATGTGACAAAGTTGGAATGCCCTAAATATGAAATTACTATACGTTGAACAAATCAAGTAATAAATAAGGTGTTGCATAAGGTTATTTTTCATATTCTAATTCCATGTTTCCAATGATTATTAAGGTGTAATTATAGGTTAATCATTGACACTATTATTAAGGTGTTGCATAAGGTTCTTTTTCATATTTGTAATTCCATGTTTCCAATGATTATTAAGGTGTAATTATAGATTAATCCTTGACATTATTGTAATTTTTATTATTTGAGGGCATTATAGATATGTGATTGACCCAACTTTTGATTCATGGATACATTTGGAATAAATACGTGTTTAAAAATATATTGATTAAAATAATATTTATGTTGGATAATGTGATGATTAGGTATTAATCACTATTATATGAAACCTATGGATATTAATAAGTGTTATGATTGATTTCACGACGTTATAATATTGAAATGAATATATTGTTCCAAAATTATTGATAACTTATCTAGTGCGAAAGCTAGGGTTCACAAGTGCAAAGGCATGTGCATGGACTCTAGATTGAGTTAGGTTATGAGAACTCAAGATAGAGTTGGATTATTTATGATAATCACATGAATTTTATTATTTATTATTAATTGATGATTTAGAAAATACTATTTGATGTGTGGTCTCTAGATGTATGCAACTATAAGAAAAATAATTGTCGATTAAGCTTATAATTGGACAAAGGGTTATATGGAGAGTGTGGCATGAGTATTGTTGGGAGAGTAGGTATATGTTGTTTATTTCTACTTACTGGAACTGACTTATGTATAATGATTAAATATTTTTTCAAAATATTATATGTTATTGTGATAGTAGGCTGCATTTTTAGTCATTTTCGAGGATTTATTGAAGGTCGTACAATAAAGTGTCATGCCTTATTCCTCACTAACCATTAGTCTTTCAATAGAGGTAAGCAGGTTGGGTCATGCCTTATTCCTCACTAACCATTAATCTCTCAATAGAGGTAAGCAGGTTGCATATCATAAGATAGTACTTGAAGGGCATGTAGGGGCATGACACTTTTGGTATCGGTGTGACCAACGCATAAATAGACTTTGGAGAAGTATATTTTGGCATGTGTATTTTATTATAGCACTGAAAATTAAATAAACTTACATAAATGGTTTGGTTGATCATATGAATAAAAGAGAAATACGATTTACCTTCATAAATATGAAAGCATTTAGGGAATGAGTGAATGAAATGGAAGATAAGATAATTTTTATTTAAATAGAAAATAATAATTACATGTGCAACCACTGAATGAGGAAAATGAAAAGGAACCTAAGAAACATGGAAGAGTAAAAATAGGAGAAGAGGTTGAAAGGTGAATAATATTCATTTAAACATTTTTAATATTACAAATTTGTGCATGAGGTGATATGTGTATAAATAAATAATATGCATTTAAAAAAAATAATTGGTATTTTGCATGAGGTTAACAAGTTTTATAAGCTTCAAAAGGCTATAAAAGGAAGATGGATTGGGCTTTATATCTCATCTCTTGTCCTTAATGTTGGATGTTCATCCAAATGCTTAAAATTTCCATCAATTGGTTGAGAGTTTGGTTGTGAAAATTGTGATTGTGTTTGAGAAGAGTAACACACCTTTTCTACTTTGTACTTGTTTTATACAGCCCACTACAATTCAAGGTTTCTTTAGAAATATAAGTACCCTTTAGGAGTAGATAAGGTGGTTAACCAATAAACTATATAATTGGCAATTTGTAATAAATTTAAAGCTTAAACTATTATTTTTTCGACGAAAATTGAAGATGAATATGGGAAAAGGCCATTTTGATACACAATTATTGCGTATATACAAAGAAACCTACTACAACAACAACTACAACTACAGTAGATAGTGTGGTACCCAATAAGCTCTAAAATTGGTAATTTGTGGCGATTTTGGATCTTAGATTAAATTCTTGACGAAAGTTGAAGATAAACATGGGAAAATGGCCGTTTAAATACACAATTGTTGTGTATATACAAATGAACATACAACAACGACAACTACAACTATAGGCAATTTTTTATGACCTAATTTGAATAGTAATAAATTATAGTTCTCTCATTATTTATATGTGATAAACTATTTATATATATTTCTAAGAATCTATATAAACTTTATCTAGAAAAATAGTAGTTCCATAATTTAAAAACGAAGTAACTAATATAATTTATTGTAAACTAACGTTAAGGAAGCACCTGCTCATTTCACAAATTAGAGGCACCGAACTCTTATAAAACTAGCATAGATCCATTTTAAACCCAGATCTATCAAGCACCAAGAGGGATCCAATTTCTTGAGGTATACATTTTTTTACCATTTGAATCCCTCTCGGTACTTGATAGATCTAGGTTTAAAATGGATCTATGGTACTTCATTTATTTACTTTTTAATTTTATTTAAGTCAATATGTAATTTATATTTTTCATTTTTTAATTTTTAATGTTTTTTTTATTTATGTCGGGTAGCATAATGTGACTAACATGATAGTATCTCCCCCATACTAGGTTGGAGAGCACCGAGAGCGCTTCTATCGGTGCAAACAGTTGAGTTGTATATTTAAAGTTCTCCTATTTTGGAAGGTAAATATTTTGATAATTTATTGCTTGAACACCAAAATAGTACATTGGAAATAACTCTTATTTTTTTATTATAGTTTTTCAGGCTTCGAATACTTTTTTCTTATAAGAATCAAGTTAAATATTTTCACATTATGTCCGCCTTAATGTATATTTATTACTTTATTTTCAACCAAGACTAAAATGTCATTAACAACAAATATTGAAATGTCATTAAGAGTTGCTTATCGCAAAATTAATTAAAATATAAACAATTCTTTTAAGATTCCTTCCCTAAATATCAGTGCATTTGCACCCTCAAGCAAGAAATATGGAAGCAGTAGGACATGTGTTGTGGAAAACATTGCACACGAGTGCTTTCTTCCCACTTGGTTAGGGGCAAGGTCTTGTAGGTTGTAGCAATGCTTCAGTATTAGGTGCCCCTTGTGGGTTCGGGTGAGTGCTCCAAGTGATTTTTTAATTGGTTGTTAGTGGAAATGAAACAAAGTAAAGGAAATAAAAACAAAACTAAATAAAATACAAGATGGGGTAAGAGATGCAAACCCCAACAACCAATATATGCCAAACAACTTCTTATATTACCCAATAGTTAAGCATATACAACACTTTGGAGATGTGAGCTCCAAATGAAGATAAACAATCCTCCTAAGAAAGGTCTATTTAGTCCACACTATATGTCAAGTGGCTTGAAGAAAAAATGAGGAGAAAGGCATGACCCTTGAAGGAAAGACACAAGAGAGCTTGGTGAATTCTAGACAGGAGGGAAATGGTGAGCTATACATTAGAGAAAATTTGGGGTCTAAAATAAACTTCCTAAGGAAAATAATAAAATAATAAAATACTATTTATTAATTTTGGAGGAAGAAAGAAAAACTACTTTTTTATTTGTATTTTCAACACATGTCCTTGTGTTTTTACTCAAATTTCGAGCAGTAGGACTCGTTAGATGTCGAATTTAATTCTGCATCCAACGAGTGCCCCTACTAGAAATTTGAGGAAAAACACATGGAGATATGTTAAAAACACAAATACAAAAAATAGTTTTTTATGACAAATATGTCAAGTCAACCATTATGGTTGAGTCATTTTATTGGAATTTCATTGGTTCTTGAATTCCAACTCATCAAGAAATATGGTTGGCTCGTTTTCTTATATGATGTCTCATTTTCTTATAAGGCCCATTTTAGACCCCAAGTTTCCTCCAATGAGGGAGCATAAGCACAAATCCAACAACATAGCCTTGCTCTAAAATTTCTCTTACAATTAACTTGCCCATGGATTTCTTTTGTAGGCCAAGAGGCAACCAAGAAATAACAAGATCCTAATGTGAACCCAATGATCCATGATGTGGCTCTAAAGTACTCAAGAGAGGCCATTTAACAAAACTGAATGTGTGAAGAGACAAAATTCGAATTCTTTGAGTAAATGGAGCTTTCATGAGCCTTCAATGTGTTGTTAGTGGGTGAGATCTTACTGTTTGTGTTAGTCTTGTTGATGTATATGTAACTTCAGAATGTATTCTTCTATGTATCTTATGTATTGTAACCCGATGTTTATTCCGAGATGTTTCTATTATGTATTTGAGTCATGTTGTCATGCCCCGATGTTCCGATCGGGAGGATTAATAATGTAAACAAGTCTTATCAAGTCATTGTGTAAGTCCCCACAGTTTTGGGGCACTAGGGTTATTATACACTCATTAAGGTGTAGGCTCTAGTAAGTAATTGTTAAGTTGGGCCGACATGATTGAGTGCACTTCAAGTGAACGGAAGAATATAAATAGAGAGTGAGAGTCTCTTTATTTATCACTTGTACACACATCACTCACTCACTCAAGTGTGGCGCATTAGTGAGGAAGGACATACTGGGACTAGATAGAAGAAAAAGACTACTGCTGTTGGGAGTGCATCTTACTATTTTAGGGTCTTACATCTTGTGGTGATTCTATCTTAGAGGAAGTTGCGGGGTTTTCTCCTTTATGATTTCCCCAAGGAAAACTCTTTGTGTCTCTTGTCTCTTGTGATGTGCTTATGTTTTATTGCTGTGCTTGTTATTCTCTCAGTGAAAAGATCCTAAGATCATAATGCTAGCTTATATGATGAAAAACTAACAAGTCTTGCAAGTATTGAAGGAAAACCCATGCTACAATGCATGAATTGTACTGGAGACACTTGCTGTCACGTGTATAGACATAGTATTACATGCATGGTTGTGTATTTGACATTCTTGGAGCATTTTTGGACATAGGATGGTCTTTGGGTCTTGTGAAGGTGTCTTCAGTTGGATGCATGTTGATGATGCTTTACTATACAAATTGTGAAAATGTCTTATGTGTGCTATATTTTAGTGATAACATATGGCCCCTGATGTATGAGGTTCACAGAGTACTATAGAGATGATAATGCAACATCATTTCTATGTGTGTTATCTTTGTCTCTCTTGAAAGTGTTAGAAACATAGGTGGATGAATAGAACTATCATGAGGAGGAAAGTTGTTAGTGGAGCGGTAACTGAAAGTGTTATTTTTATACAAAAGAGGATGGAATTCCCATGCTCATGAAGATGGCCAGATTGGATACAAAATGAAGATACAAAGAGATTGCTCACAAAATTCTAGGACATGGATGAAGGAAGCTTCAGACCATGTGAGGGTACATGAAATTGGAATGAATGTTACTGGTGTCGGAGAAGAGAAACTGTTGATAATTTGAATATGCTCACAGGGTTGGGTGTTTTAAATGTTGGTGAAGCCACTGAAGACTGCACTGTACCATATATGTTGCTACCATGATTTTCAAATATGAACACTGCTACCTTCAAAATGTATGACTCCCCCTGATGCGATTTTAGAGGTGTTGTTGTTTATCATGGGGGAGACTAATAAGTTAAGGGGAGCTTAATGACTCTCCTTACTTAGTTCAAGGAAATTCCTTTTAGTGATTGAAAGGAATCCCAAGGTATCACTATAACTACTTCAACTCTCAGAATATGAGGATTTGGTGTCGATGAGAGTTGAAGGATCGTGACAAGACGTGGGTCTTGTATTTCAACCCAAGATCATATTATAGCCAATTATGGGACTAATTGACCTAACACAATATTGGTTGATAAATGTGGGGCTCATGAATTTCTTTGATCGATGTTGACTGGGGGGTAATATGATGGTAGCATTCCGTGGATTGTAATAGACGGAATCAAACTGGAGATTAATGGTTTTTTGTAAGAATGCAATATTGAGGGTATGGTGATTAGAAAAATTGATAATGCTGGGAGATGGGAGACTCAACAACATCGATCAAAGGAGATTAGGGGTTGCGGTGCAAAATAATGGGCGGATCCCATGGTTGTGAGAGTATTGGGGAACCGTTTTCACATAAAGAATGATTGGTGGGGTCCCCATAGTTTTGGGCATGTGTGGGGACCAATTTGATGATGAATGGGACTCCCACAGTTTTTGGTGGGTCGGGGAGTCAATTTAATTATGGGAGGGGTTCCCACAGTTTTTAGTGGGTTGGGGAACCTTTTCCAAAATGAATCAGAAGGTTGTTTTGCAAATGTGAATATAGGTTCCCCATGAATCAATGCATAAAAAAAAATAGAAATACAACCATACATAAGCTATAACTGATAAAACAAAATAAAAATACAAACATATTGAACAACCAAATTAAATGATAAAGGGCCACATCATCCACTAATTTCCTTATTTGTAGCCTCGATTTCATTTCGTTGTTCAATATGGTTGTATTTTTTATTTTGTTTTATCAGTTATAGCTTATGTATGGTTGTATTTCTGATTTTGTTTTATTAGTTATAGCCTATGTATGGTTGTATTTCATTTTATTTCTCTTGATATATGTTGTAAACTTGTATTAATATTAAGGCTATAAAATTAAATACTTTAATGACTTATGCTCCATCTTTCAATTTTTATTTTTTCTAATATAAATTTTGTAATATTTTTGGTGGAGTCCCCTATGTTGAAAACCTTGATGTCCCCTTTGACATTGATGTTTTGTAAAATTTGAGGGAAACTCCTATATAGCTTTCTCCTGTGTTTCACCACTCCCACATCCTTGCATACCAGAAACTTTGTGGAACATTGGGTTTAGACACATTCATTATTCACTCAAAAGGAAATTTAGTTGGAGGTGAAGTTATTCATTCGTGAAGCAGAATTAGAGCATCAAAGAAGAGTCTGGATCAACAACTATGCAAATTTCAATGATAAGGAAGTAGGTACAATGGATTCGTATAGTCATATCAATTTGTATGAAATTTTGCACCGTCATACGAACAAATCTATACAACCATACAAAACAATTCCATATATGTTCATGCGGTTTGGCATATGGAAGGGCAATGAGTTTCGAGTTGTTTCTTGGTTTCTAGTGGGTAGTTTTCCTTAGTAGCTTGCATATGTTGCTTTGTTTGAAATTACTATATAGTTGCATGCTTTTGGTAGCTATGGAGGTTTCCTTGTAAGTTTAGATGCATTAATGAAAGGATGAATTGAAGGTGTAAATCATCTATGTATTGTGTTTTTCTTCCATTGTTAATTTTTAGCTATTTGTGTGAATCATACTATGTGTAGAATTTAATATTATGCAAATTAAATATTTGTTGATTTATTTGAGAACATAAGGGCAAAATTTACCTAGGGATTAAAATTTTTACATTGTATTAGAGCCAATTTGAATTGGAAGAAAAAATGAGTAGGAGTTTGTGTGCAGATTAGAGATGGCATTATCTAGCCTCAGGTTCGAGTACATATTAGATGGTGCCTCGAATTTCCTTTGATGTAAATTCATGGTAACTATTTTATTAGAAGAAAACGACCTCTAAAGATATCGTTAAGGATGTGGTGCCTTTGTTGATAGATCCCCAACTTTTGGCAACTCACAAGAAGAAATAAATGAGAGCCAAGCATATATTCTAACCAAGCCCTTAGCAAAAGGGAAATTTGAATCATTTAGAGACAAACTTGGATTGGTGTAGAATTCCTTCCTTGCTAAGAGGGAATGTAGATGTTTGTATCTTGAACAGGAAATTCTGCACATGTTTAGTGTTAAAGGTGCGTGAAATCGTCCAAGTCATATCTATTTTGAAATTCACTTTATTAATAAAGTGAATGTTTATATTTTGTTGTTGAGTCTAATAAAGTGCATTTTTAATGCATTCATGATTTAGACTGATCTCATCGAGAGATTAGGGTTTCAATTAAGTATAAAGGCAAGTCAATGTAGAGGGTTATGAAAAATGCATTAATCACTCAAAAGACAATTTAGTCTAGAGGTGAAGTAATTTATTCATGGACTCTAGAATTAAAGCAACAAAGAGGATCCTAGATCAATGACCAGGCATATTTCAACAAGCAGGTAGTAGGTATGACAAATCCATATAGAATTATGTACCATTGTATAGAAAAATCCACACAGCCATACATATCAATTTTGTATATCTATATGGATAGCCGTATAGCAGGGTAATGAGTTTTAAGTTGTTTCTTGGTTTCTAGTGGGCAGTTTTCCTTAGTAAGTTACATATTTTGCTTCGTTTGAGTGTACCGTACAACTGCATTCTTTTGGAAGCTGTGGAGGTTTTATTGTAAGCCAAATCTATTAATGAAAGGCTGATTTGAAGGTGTAAATAGATTTTGTATTGTGTTTTGCTTCCGCTGTTCATTTTCTAGCTATATGAGTGAATCCTGCTATGTGAAGAATTCAATATTCTACAAACTAAATATCAGTCAATTTATTTGAGAACATAAGGCTTGTAAGCCTATATCTACTAATAAAAGGCTTATTTGAAGGTGTAAATCATTTGCGTATTTTATTTTTCTTATGTTGTTCATTTTCTAGATATATGAGTGAATCTTGCTATGTGAAGAATTTAATATTTTGCAAATTAAATATCAGTTGATTTATTTGATAAGATAAGGACAACATTCACCTAGGTTTTAGAAAACAGATGCATGGTATATCTATGGGTAATAATAAATATCAATAAAGGTAGCCTAAAGTTGTGCAATTTTACACCTATGTTGTATGGATCGATGTTTCCATGACAACAATTCCAAGTGACATGTTAAAGTTCCATGAACTGTATGACATAGTGACATATCAACCCACAAAACATTTACTTTTTATGCTCATGCATAGAACATCACATAGAAGGGTGTTTGAACATCAAGGGTGGTAAAAATTGCGTAACTTTAGGTTGCTTTGATGATGGAATCCTCACTAATGGGTATAGAATGACTAATGACTATTGCTGGTATCAATAGTGAGCCTTTTGTAGCCTCTCAAAATTTATACACTCCAAATCTTATTAAGTATATTAGTTAACCCACCTCTAAAAGAACCCTCACACCATTCGACATTGTTCTCATGCTCCCAAACCTAGATTCTACCCAATGAACTTTCAGTATAATGAAGAATACAAGTTTCTCTACAAGTAGTTTTGATTGGATTTCTCACGACCCCCATTTTGTTCCTTGTTTTTGGTACCTTCTCTGTTGTAAAGAGTGAGATTTCCTTTCCATCATGAGGTGAGAGCTTCAAGAACTCTCCTTCCATTCGTCTAAGGCCTTTTGGAGCACCCTAATCCCATGAAATAAAAATCTCGTACTTGATGTAGATTTCTTGTTCATGTTTTCACACACTACATCTCTTTATGATATCATGGGGTAAGCTCTAGTCCACATCCCTGCCCCCCTCACATTTGTTGTAGTAGTAGCTGCGTGAGGATCATCCTCATAGGTCAACCCTGAAAGAAAACAAATTAAATAAATAATAAAAGAGATTCTTATTATTTAATGACAAGTTGGCCCCATCAAAACAGTCAAGTCAGCCCTTGTCAAAATTTGGCCCATAAAAGGGTCAAATAAAGTCAAGTCGACCCAGAAAATGGATAAATCAAGACAAGTCAGCCCTGTTGAAAAAGTGACCTAGAAACGGTATAAATAGAAGGAACCCTCCTTCATTTTGACACACATTGAAACTTGATCACTGCAAAAAGTTTGTCCTTTGTTGGATAATATCGCTATTGCAACTTGGAGAAGAGTTTTCTGGTGTTTCTCCATCTTTGGAGAGGGTTTTCTTATTTTCTCTTATTTTGTTGGGGTTGTGCTACTAGGATATGGAAGTACTCCATATCTGAACGATTATTCTCTCTAGGAAGGGTGAGCGCGGGGGTGAAATTGGTTTGTCTATGGCTGGGAAATTATCTTTGTGATCATTGTGGATAAACAAGCTCCACACATTGTTTTTGTGCTTTGTATTTCTTCCAATAATCTTGGTTTTGCAAATGTCAAATTCTAACATGGTATCCGAGCGATGCTAGAGGAAGTCATTTTCAAAGACTAGGGATCCATGTTTTGGATTATTTTCCACCTCAGACAATCTCGGAATATCATAGTACAACTGACCCTCCTAGAGCACATCTTTCTGTGGTGGGCAATTTAAGTTTGGTCGAAGACTATTTTTTGACCTAATATTGTCGAGGTCAAGACCTAGGGCTCCATAGATATAGCCCTTTAAGCCCACTATTTTGGCTTGTTCTTATATTTCTCCAACTCACCTTGGTAGGGAATAACTATTTGTGGAAGTAGACCTCAGATCCATAAA
Organism: Pseudotsuga menziesii; assembly: GCA_001517045.1. NCBI lineage: Eukaryota > Viridiplantae > Streptophyta > Pinopsida > Pinales > Pinaceae > Pseudotsuga > Pseudotsuga menziesii. The sequence goes on along the minus strand of LPNX010150377.1, from coordinate 349,215 downwards.
TTATCATTTTTGGCCTATTCTTTGTCGGAGTCTAGAAACTAGGGTTTCTAGTTTTGAGCTTTTCGTGCCACAAATATAGGAGAAAAGGAGGTGTATTAATCTCACCTTGATAAGGCACATATCTCTGTGGCTTTAGTTTTGTAATTCACCACACTTCATTCATGACCTAGCTCTTGCTAGGGTTTCTGAAGCTGTTCTTGAAGTTGTAGTCAAAAGATCAACATGGAGGTTGAACATAGACTTGATGAGGTTTCCAGGTCTAGGGCTCCCATTAAAATTGTTGATGGGGAGATTCCATACTAGAATAAAAAGAAGTATATTTCATGCATATGTTGCTACACATGCAATAAAAATGAACACTATGCCAGAGATTTTCGTTATTCAAAGAAAAGGAAGCTTGAATCCTCAACTATTGATGAAGAAGCTCAACATGAAGAAAGTTAATCCCTTACGGTTCATGGAAGGAAAGGAAAGGGTGGAAGATCAAGTCCTACTTTAGATCAAAATGAGAAGAAGTATATTTCGCATGACCATTGCTAAAGATGCAATAAACTTAGAGACTATGCCCGAGACTACGATTCAAAGAAGAGGAAGCATGAAGACTTAAATGCTGATGTAGACACAGATACTATACATAAGAGGTCAAGGAATGATGATCCTAAAGAAATTACATAATATCATCAAAAATAGTTATTCTTGTAACTACTTCCTATGTTGAGGCAATGAGATGAATATATATGTGGCGATGGACTCCCAACAAAGAAATGAAGACGAGTGGACTCTCAAAGGAGTCAGTGGGTTCCCACCCACAAATCGATAAAAGATAAGTATTTGATTTCACATGATATATTATATTACATTTGGTTGCTTTTGAATATGTTTATGTAGATATAGATTCTTAGACATTGTTGAGCATGTAAAATAGCTCTTTTATTGATAGTAGGTACATGTAGTATTTTTTATGTTTTAGCTTGTAATGTTGGACATCATTTCATGGATCCCCCTTAAATGAAATATACTTATAACATGCTTAGAGTAGTGCACACTCTTGATGGTATGTTATAATGGAGATATCAAACATCTAAATAATAGACAGTATTTTGTGCTGAAGCACTGGCTAAAAGATGCCTATGAATTTGGATGAACTATTGTTATTACATTGATTTGATTATGCAATTTTGCTAACCATATGACGGGATTTGACTTGTAGGGAAAGGACCATGCGATGTGGCCTACAAGGATGGATGATGAAACTTGGTTGGAAGGACAAGTGATACCATTGATATGCAGATGGATCAAAAACATAAATCCTTTAGGAGCACGACTCTTAGCCTAGAAAGAAGGATGAATTTTGGTGAAACAGTTGAGTGGAAGTCATGATAGAAAATAGATGAGGATCGAGTAGATATGTGGACATAGGACCCATAGGCCCAGATGATCTCATATAGATATTTGGCGATTGGAAGTGGATTCTTATACGGAAGTCAGTCTCTCTTATATATATATTCGTATCTTTGATGATTATGGAAAGCAATTACTTTCTAGTCAAAGTCATGGAAAATGGATGTTGGAGGATAAAAAAAAATTTACTCGGCTGATTTTTGAGGAGATAGAGGGAGTTATCCCTCAAGATTAGGATCCTGGCCTATTGCATATGATGGTGTGAAACTTAATGAAGTATTCCTAAGTAAAGGAAGAGAACAATTGAGATCGCGAGTAGATCGAGCATGATGAATGTGGCTACACTAATGGCGTTGCTGTCTTGATCCAAAAAAGATAGTTGAAGGATCCTTGATATACCTGGTCATCATCGGGATAGATACTTATATTGTATCTAAGGTTTCTACAAAAAGGAAAAAGGATGATCAGTGTAATAACCCAAAATTTCATAAAAATATTTTTTTTTAAAGTGACATAAAATGTCTTAAATCGTAGTTTAGTAACTGCTAGATGTTAGCGGAAAATGAAGCAGTTTAACAAATTTTTAAGGATTAGTTTCAAATACAGAAAAACTAATACAACTGTAATTTTTATAAGTTATAGAATGAGGAATTTCATTTAGTTGCTGCTAGTTGTACTGATGATTTACTTTTGTCAAGTAGGTGAGACACCATTTTTGAAATCGGGGCTTACTTAGCGTTCTGCTAGCTCGAATGGACTACTGGTTCTTACAGGTTCAACAGGTAAGCATATGATCAAGTAGGAGTTTATTATAATTTATGTTAAGAAGTACTTCTTTAGCATGTTAAGATGCTAGTATATAAATTGATTATTAAGCTGCAAGTCTCTGATGAGGTAAAGTAAATTCCTTTCGTTATTTTGGATATATGACAATATTTATATTTAAGCCATAATGACTTTTGTCCTTAACATAAAAACTGCTATTTACAAGAATGAGTTCATTCAAGGTTTCTTTCTGTCGTAAGATGATTATCTTTTATAAATTATAGTACCTAGTCAAATCTAGATTTCCATAGTGAGCATAGAGCTCATGATCTTGGCATATAATTACTTCGACTGTTTCGTGATCGTACTGCTATTGTCATGTTTAATACTCAAGTGTATTGCTCTTTATCTAAGAACATATTCTTATGTTTTTCAAAGGTAAAGTTTACAATGAAAGATTAGTTATTTATGATAAACTCTTTCAAAAGGTTAACCTTCAGTTTTCATGAAGACTCCTTCCTTATCAGCATCAAGTCTTTCTGTGGAGAAGTTTAGAGCTCTTCAGTTTATAAAATAAATCATAATATCAGTATATTAATACTTTATTTATCCTTTACTAGTCATGTAACAATACCAAACTTATTTGATTTGTTGCAATTATGATTATCTTCTTACACAGCTAGTAGACAAGCTGCATTCTTAATTTCTAGATTATAACCATGATACAAGTGTTATTTGCAATATTACAAAACTATGTTGACTTATGATTTAACAGTATCAAGCAATACCCATCAACTTAATATATAACCTAAGGTAGTTGTATCTACCTATTAACTACTATATGCAATCGAAACTTAAGGCATTATACATTATAAGATTTGCTACTATAATATACTAATTCCAAGGTATAGTATAATATTATCGATGGCATAGTGGACATGGTGAGAAATCATATGAAACGTTATACTATGGTCGATAGCGAGATTTGTATTATTGGAAATGATATGTTTTATATACGAATGTGCAGCGTTGACAATAGAAATCGACCCACACTTGGTTAAATTTCTGGAAGGGCACGTGGACTAGCCTCCTCCACGCATTGGTTGACTTATAATGAAATGAAACCGTACTCCTTTGCATTTTTATCCGAGAGTTTGTCTTCCTGCAGGCTGCGCCATGAGACTCCTTGCGGCCATGAGAGGCCTGCTCTTCCTTAATCTTTGGCACTAAAGCCTGCATTACTGTGCAAAGTGGTTTATGGTTTCATGGTTGGTGTTTTCAGTTTCTTTTGTGAGTTAAGGAAAACACAATGTGAGTGGTTTAAACTTCTTCACTTGGCTTAAAGCCTGTAAAAGGTTTTACCCTCGTGTCTATTCGTTCTTTGCCTTGGGATCGTGGAGTTTGAGACTATCTCTTGCTGCCTCTATCGTAGAATTGGCTTAAGGATATTTTCTTGCATCTCGGCTTTGTGTATTCGAGTTGGATGGCCATATATTCTTGGCTCTATTTTCTTCTTGCTCATAGGTAAAATCTTAATCTCTACTCGGAATTCCTTTTGTCAATTTATTTACTAAGTTAGGGTTTTAATAAATTATAACTCAGAGTTTTGAATATTGTTTGGATTGAAATCTTGTAGGCTACCGCTGACAGCTCCAGGCTTTGTGTGGAAAGAAATCTCGTGCAGTTGATAACTTCGTGGGATTCCAACTGGTAAGCCCCGGTCTCGTCGTGGGTTCTGCTTGCTTGCGATTTGGGTTGTTGGATGAAGGTTCCTGTGGTTGGAAACATGGCTTCGGATTTTCTACTGGTTAAGATGTTTAGTTTGTTGATTATTATCCATGTTTTATTTGAAAACCCTTGCGGTGCTTCACTGGGTAACACAGGCTCTTGAAGCCGTGATGTGTATGTGGTTTTGGTTAAGTAGTTTCAGCCTTATGGCTTAATGATGTAATGCTATTGTTTAAGATTATAAGAACCTTCTCTGAGCTCAGAGATGTTAAGTGACCTCTGTCTCATTTTCTTCAGTTTTTCCTTTTTACATTTTAACTTCAAGAAAATGAAGACTGTGAACTGGGTTTTGCTTAACCTGTCAGTAGTATTTTTTATTTACAGTTAATATAAAAGACTTATGTATATTGGTTTATTTAGCAGGCTGGGGTTTTGACCCATCGTTTCTATAGGCTATAAGCCTAACTTTGATTAAGGATTTATATTACAATGGTTAATAATTATTGGTTTATTTTGCTCAGGATTTACATATGTATCGTATTTAATAATACTCTGTAATTATAATTATTTTTAAACACTGTTTTTTAATAATTTAAATTCTAGGACTCTACTTTGAACATGTTATTTAACCCTATAGTTTTTAATAAATCCTTTTTTATATTTACAACATTAATAACTCTGTTTTCAAAATAGAATAATAAGATTATTTGACTTACAGTTATAAGTATGATGCTAACTCTGTATGAAATGAAAAGATTCTAAACAGTTTTGCTTCTAGTTTTTAGTTAAGAAAAATACTTAGGCTTTTAGTCTAGCATACTTGAAAACTAGGGCAATATTGACTCTCAGTATTTTTTGTAAAATATAAGGATTATAAAAGAATCCTTAGCTCCTAGATAAGACACACTCTAGTTTGTGAAGTTAATATTTATGAACTGTTTTATTATTTTCTTTTTACATGTTTTCTCAAATATTAGTTGTTTACTTTACCACTGTTAACTATAATATCTTTATTTTTTTATCAGTATACTAATACTGAAATAATAATACTATTTACTATTTTCTTTATACATGTGTTTCCATTTAGTTGGCTGAAGTAAAATAAGTGCCGACAATACATAGCACTGCTATTCAGTGAAATTCATAAACATTGAAGTAAAATCTATTTGCTATTTACATTCAAATAAAATAATCATATCTACTATTTACATTCCAATAAAATAATCATTTCATTTACCTAAGACAATCCAATTGTGCTAGAGTACTCATTTCATTTACCTAAGACAATCCAACTGTGCTAGAGTACGACCTGAGTTCAGGTGTGGAAAAACATAGCTTGGAGATTTTAATTCTATCTGTTTCACTTTTATATATCATTTCTATTTCTACTAGAATCTATAACTTCACTGTATCTAACATTACACAGCTACTTTTCATTCATAAACCCTAAAATACTAACATGCATGTAGTAAATAAACTATGATTTACTTAACTAAAAACCGTAAAATAAAATAGAACCCGTTGAGGACAAGATGACAAAATATTAAGGAGGTTGTTCCTCCCAACCAAACTCCTGGAGAGCACTCAAACAACGGTTCCTCAGGACTCCCGATCTTGTTCCTGGTCTTCTTGGCCGAGAACTGGGTATGGAGAATGCAACTATAAGACCTCTGTCACCTGAATGGTCCAATTACCTCAGTAATAAAAATATACTCTTAGCAGTATGATATTCAACTTAGAAGCTGCAACTAGATCAATCTTAGCAGATATCCTCTCAAACACACTCTTGACTCCCCTNCCACTTTCTTGGGGAATCATGACCACAAATATAGGGAAGTTTCCACCTGCAATAGTTGGAAGTGGTTTGAGGATGCTGCCACTTGTCAGTTTTCTCTCCACCCAGTCTCCTCCACCAATTGACCAGTAAACACTCTTTTAACAGCTTCCCTAAGCTGTTGTCTCCTTATTTATTTATTTATAAATAAAATATTATGAATTTACATTAAATATTCTTGACCCCACTGGGTCATCAATTACAACTTATTATAAAATTTAACACAATGTTCCTCTAGTATTATAAAATTGTTTTTGCAAATTGGGGCATGTGACAATCGGATACAAAGGGAGTAGGATGACCATATGCAGAGGGAGCATAACGCTCTAGCATAGAGGGAGGATTTATGGATACCTAGAGATGGGGTGGAGGAAAGTAGCTTGATACTCTCTTAGGTACATGATCTTAGTGACATGATTTGTTATTATTTTCATATGTAGAATAGGGAAGGACGTAAATGTATGCATCAACATATTTGATTACTCTTCTAGTTGACATGTGTGCAGGTTCATGATGGGACCATAACTCCATGAAGGAGTGGAGAGATTAGTGTTATGTTGACTCCCTTGTTGATATTTTAGTATTTTGTCTCGATCACTCCGAGAAGGAGTGAGGATATTGGTCCCATGATCGACTCCCTCAGTTAGAGGGAATTTTTAATTTACTCCCTGATACTCTGTAATGGAGTGGGGATATTGGTTCCATGATTAAATCCCTAGTGGAGAGAGAATGATGATTATACAGCCTCTTGATCACTCCAAGAAGGAGTGACCAGATCTATCATCCAGAGATGGGATTGAGAGGCAAGTGCATTCTATCGATCACTTTGATAAGGAGTGAGGAGATATCTCATGGGATGGTGAGGCCAACGTATGCTTCATGCATTCTCCTGATCACTCTGAGAAGGAGTGAGGATACCTACCGGATATCCTAAAAAGTAAGGAGAGCCTGGTGCACACTGGTATGTATACATGGTTGGTTCTATATCCATGGGTGGATCCCAATATGATTGATTGTATCACCATGGGAATATCCCAACGTGTTCAACCTAGGGTTAATGGTCATTATTTGGAAGAATGGAGGTGCTTGGTAAGTTACCAAGAGGCACTTGGTTAGTTACTGAACCTGGTTTGGGACTACGACATTGATCAACATGATTCAGTCTGGGACTGAAGCTCAACATAGGGCTAAGAACCATTCTTTGGGAGAATGGAGGACTTGGTCTGGGACTAGGGTGTTGATCGACATGATTTAGTCTGGGACTGAAGCTCATCTCAAGAATGAGAGCCTTTATTGATAATGGAGGCACTTGGTTAGTTACCAAGATGTTGACTTCGGTCAACCTTCACGCTAGGGATGAAGTACTTGGTCTGGGACTAGGCCCGTTTTAGAGTGGATCTAGGAACCGTCTTCATAACAAACATGAAATAGGGTTGGTTTTGTTGGAAGACGTGTCTGTGGTATGAGAAATACCTATGCATTACTAATGTGAGAACCTATGAAAAATGACGTTGATTCAATACACGTGAGTTCTAGGTACACATCCAAGGATAACACCTATGAACAATGAATATGATCCTGGGGACACCTAAGTTTTAGGTAAACATTTGAGGATGAGAAATTTGATGTGGACATCTGTGAACTATGATGATGATTGGGTATGAAATCCTGAGTTCTAGGTGGACACTTGTGATTCATGCAGTGATATATGGCTCTGACAATGGTAAATTATATTATACATAGCTTCGATAGCAGTTAGTCATGGTACATGGATCTATCGCTCATTGGGTTAGCCATTGTACATGATTGTGTATACCCACATGAATGGAGACAATCAAGACCTCCGATGGCTATCCAAGAATCATATTATAAATGAGGTCATAGTCAAGGTCTCCGATGACTATGTGCATAGTCAAGGTCTCCGAGGAATATTCTTGACTATCCAAGACTCATCCTGGGGATGGAGTAATACTCATAGTGTCGATTCTGTATGAACCTATTTTAATAGACACTATGAAATAAGGCTAACTCTGCAGGAATACATATGTGATTTGCATCCAGTATGAAGAAGGGCTGGAATTGCTGAGAGCTACATTTAGAAGGAAAATGATTGGCTCTATAGTAGTACACTCGACATGAAATAGGGTTGGTTAATGTACAAATTTAGCAACCCGTATAGTTGGGAGTTTTATGGATTGTATCCAATACCGATAAATGAAATTCTCACATAAATTTATGTCCCTTGTGATCCCTCATATGCTTGTAGTCCTTATGGATGTTATGAGGAAGTTATAGCCCATGATGTGGCAAAGAATCACTAGCAATGATAGTCCTAGTGAGATCTTTGGGCTGTGTCGATGCACATTGATTACATGCATGCTTCCTCGATGAATCAAGTTGAGCAGATGCATGATTTGTGGACTTGGTGCATGCTTCCTCGACAAAATGGGTTGAGAAGATGCACGAGTTGTGGAGAAAGTGCATGTTCTCCTATGAACTAGATTGAACTGATGCATGTAGTTTGAAAGACACTTATCAATGAATTGAGATTGTGTTGGTATCCCTTCCATGTGTATAGATATGTTCTAGATAGCTATTGTGTACTTTTGATATCTAGATACATTCAAGTTGATGATGATGATGCCTCCCTGGCTAAGAGGGAGTGTTGGAGGAGTAGCTACGTGAGGATCATCCTCATAGTTCAACCCTGAAATAAAATAAATTACATAAATAATAAAAGAGATTTTTATTATTTAATGATAAGTTGGACTCGGTAAAATAGTCAAGTCAGCCCCAGTAAAATAGTCAAGTCTTCCCCAATGAAAATTTGGCCTAGAAAAGGATCAAATTAAGTCATTTCGACCTAGAAAAGGGAAAAATCAAGGCAAGTTGGCCCCAGTAAATATGTCAAGTCGGCCCAGTTGAAAAAGTGACGATTTTAAAAAAAAAATAGAAGGCTCCCTCCTTCATTTTGACACACACTGTAACTTGAGCACTATAACAAGTTCTCCCTATGATGGATAAGTTTGCTACTACAACTTGGAGATGATTTTTATAGGGTTTATTGATCATTGGAGAGGGTTTTCTTATTTTCTCTTATTTTATTGGGGTTGTGCTACTACGATGTGGAAGTACTCCATCTCTGAACGGTTATTGTCTCTTGGAAGGGAGAGCTCAATCATGACATTGATTTGTCTATGGCTGGGATTTGATCTTTGTGATCATCGTGGATAAATGAGCTCCACACATTGTTTTTGTGCTTCATCTTTATTCTAGTAATCTTCATTTTGCAGCTGTCAAATTCTAACATCATTACTTTATATTGTTTTGTAAATACATTAAGAGAGTTGTAAGGATTATGAAAATTATCCAAGTTTATAACAAGGAAGGATTCTAGGCCCATTTCCTCAAGCATGGTATTCACTCTCTCGATTGGCACTTTGTTGGTTTATTTAATCATTGTGTTTCTTCTAGTTTTCGACACCCTCCTTGATTTTGACACACACTGCAATAAGTTCTCCCTCTGCTAGATAAGTTCACTACTACAATTTGGAGAGGAGTTTTCTAGGGTTTCTCCATCTTTGGAGAGGGTTTTCTTATTTTTGCTTATTTTCTTGGTGTTGTGCTACTACGATATGGAATATTTGAATGATTACTCTCTTGGAAGGGTGAGCTTGCGGGTTACCTTGATTTTTCTATGGTTGGGAGTTGATATTTGTGATCATCGTGGATAAACAAGCTCCACACATTGTTTTTGTGCTTATCTTTCTTCTAGTAATATTGGTTTTGCAACTGTCAAATTCTAACACCATTACCTTATATTTTCTTATAAAGGCATTAAGAGATTTGTTAGGGTTATGAACATTAGCCAAGTTGCAAATGAGGAATGTTTCTAGGCCTAATTCCTTAAGCATGGTATTCACTCTCTCAATTGCCACATTGTTGGTTTATTTAATCATTGTGTTTCTTCTATTTTTTGGAGTATTAATCCCATCCTATCATTCACCCAATTTTCAAATTGGGATATTGCTTGAATCTTAACAATTATAGGATCATCATTATGGGACACGCCTTTGCCAAGTTATGTGCCATAGTGCTTCATTTGTGGATTTTTGATGAGCTTAATTGAATATTTCTTGGGGCCATAAGGTATGTAGGATTTTTACCGAGATACTAGACCTTTAATGAAATATTCACTCTCTAAGCCATTGCCGAGGAGGCACATCATTGATCTTTGAAAGTTTTATCCTACTTTGTGGACTCTCGAAAGGTGTTTGACTTGATCTTGACAGAGGCCTTATTTTAAATATTGTTTGACATTTGTATTTCTAAGATACTTTTGATTGGTATCATGAGACTCTTTGAGTTGGTTCTTAGTGATATTCTTACAGCTCATGGTCTCACAAATTTTATTAGGAGCATTACTGGGGTCAAGTAGGGGTGCCACTTCCCTCTTTCTTCAAGTATGTTGGAGGTTTACATTGATAATATAGAATCCTTTTTGAGGGAGCGTAGTTAGGATAGAGATAATTGTCTCTTGTTCATGTTTTGATCTCTTTGCTTCTTATTGTTGATGGCGTGACCCTCCTAGCCTACTTTTCTAAACGATTGGAGAGATAGATTGGCGCCCTTCCTTATTTTACGATCTTCGATAATTGAAAATTAGTGTAAGACTAAGGATACGATCTTAAATGCATCGAAACATGTTCTGTCTTCCTATGAAATTAATTTATGAGCAAGAGATCTAGGTCACCATGACTTACACCTATTTTGGTTTTGATTTTATTGGATTTGGCTTATCTCGAGACATGATTTCCAACCTCGACTCAACAAGGGATATGGCTCCCTTTACCTTCTTGAGAGATTGAGAATCACTTTCATGAAGTCACATCCAAATGCACAACTTAGAGAGCACAAACCCTTATGTTACAAGGCATCATTTGCTGCAAGTGGACGACCTCTTAGTCCATCATCTAGGTGAAGTTCAAAGCACATCCTTTGCTCTTGGAGGCCATTTTCAAGTTGGTCTCTTTCCTTTACAGATTTTAGAGTCTTGGTTATTTTACTTTGGGGAGGGATTGATACCCATATATTTCCCATCTCTCTTGACCAACCTCTCCTCCCTCGCCCCCTCTTTAAAGTATTCTCTAGATGGTTCAGGTTAGCTTCTACTGTCTAAAAGAGACCTAAATAGGGTAATCAAAATATTTATAATAGAGTATTTAGGTCACTTGGATTGCACCTATTGAGGGTCTTATTGCTAAGATGTATTCCTATTCGGAACAATTCTTCCAGTAGGGAGATGTCCTTATTGTATGGCTTGATTTTATGTGCAAGAATTGGGTGAGATGAGTTCTCAAGGCCATCTTCCTATTGATGTTCTTCCCTTCATATAATATTTCCAAAGAATAAAACATATCGTTGGGTGTCTTCAAGGTGGAAACATGTGGGATCAAGTGGTCCTTGATGGAGTCAACAATGAGCCTCTTGGCCTTGACCATATTCTTCTTGTGTCTCGCCTTTTTGTCATCTACCTCTAGATCTAGAACTTATTCCTTGACATAGTTTTCCAAGTCATTCTCTTCTAATATCAGAAGCACTCTATTCCCAGGAGTACTCAACTCCTTCAAGCTTTTGATCAAGCCTGGTTTTTTTTTCATATTGATAAAAATAACCTCAAATGGAAATAAGGATAATAGTGCTTACCAATAGATATGCTCCAACCAAGTGCTCGCTCAAATGATTTTTGAAATATGATTTCTAGTTGAACTAGGGTTTGATAGAGAAACCCTAATTATCTAACTTTGGAATCTTGCAAATATAACTTGAGAAAGATGTGCCTCCCTAAGGCGAGTTGAACAATGGTCCTTGTATTCCGAATACGTGGGTAGAACTACAAAAAATATGATGCCCCATTTTTTCCTGAGCAGTAGTGATAGGTCCAAAAATGAAAATCCTCAAATCAAAGTTATGCCTCCAAAGAAAGATGCACCCTCCTAGGGTGGGTTGGAGAATTCTTGGGTCGAACCCAAATGGTGGAAAAAAGTTTGAAAGTATGAATCCCTAGTTCTTGACCCTGACAGTTTTTAGGTCGAAAGTGAAACTCCAAAAAATTGGAATTTTCCTCCATAGAAAGATGTGCTGTCCTAGCGTGAGTTAAATTATGCAAAGGTTGAGCTTTATCTATGGATGGAAAGGCTAGAAGCACAAATACCTAATCTTTGACAATTGTAGATATTGTAGTTGTTACAACTGTTGCATTGAATTCTTTCAGCGTGACTCTGATACCATGTTAGAATTTTATCCTTCAATGATGGTTATGTTAGATATTCAAAGCAATTTTCATTATATCACAATTACCATAAACAATAGCATCACTGAAAGAAATACAAGCACAACAAAACAAGAGTACACACATATTTTCCTTTGGAAACCCTTCAGGGGAGAAAAACCCATCAAACTTCTTTAGTATAGATTCCTCAGAAAGTACAATGTCTTCTAGTACAATCGAAGAGCTAAAACCTGTTTCACACAAAATATCTCGAGAATAGATAAGATAATACAACCCAAATATAAGATGTATTCCAATTCGTCTACAACCTAAACACAATTTTTTCTTAGTTGAAGTGAACCTCATTTTCAAGTAGGAGTGAACTTGCTTGATGTACAAATGAGGAATGTGCTCTCCTTATTTATACTCTTTTTTGGCTGAATTTTCACTAACTGGGCCGATTTCACTAGGGCAATTTTATCCAGTGTTAGGGTAGTTCCCAGTGACTGGGGAAGTTTTACCAGGTGACTTCTATTGGGCTGACTTGACTGTTTTCACTTGAATTATTTTATCATTATTATTTTATGGGTTTTACATGATTTATTGCAATAATAATATCCCGAAAGGGAGTACAATGATAATACAATAATGCCAAATCAAGAATACAAGAAGAATATCTTCCAAAGTTACACAATATTCAACAAGTTTAGTTGGAATGGAATGTCTAGCATGGAAAAATCCAGTTTGGATGTCATATTTCTCATGTTCATCAGATGCAATATTTTTAGCCATGCAAAAATTAATGTTAAACATTTGAGGAGGATTATTTTCAACAATAGAAGCAACAATGTCATTGTCAACCCATTTGGGATTTGTTTTAGTAGTGAACAGAGGCTTAGTCTTTTCTATCTGTATTGTATGAGCTAGAAAAGAATTAGGCCATGTCTAATGGATTCCTTTGAAATTGCCTTCAGTTCCACGATAAGGAATAAATAGCATCGATTTTACCCTATTATATTTGTTTGGATCGATATGTACATTGTATATGACGTATCTAATCACATATGGTTTTTTTCGTCTTTGGGATTTCCCTGATCCCAATGCATAGAATGCAACATATTCTACAAGACGAAAAGATTATCCTTTATTAATATTAATGCAATATCCTTTATTAATATTAGTTATTAATTTTTTATTTTTAATTTTTATTGTTGAGACTAATGTTGGCCGACTGTTGTTTCTTCAGAAGGTTTAAAATAGGTTTCCAAGATTCGATGAGAATTGAACCATCATCCCTGTTAAAATTTTTTGGTTGTTTTTTGATTTCCAGAGTCTCATGGATTCATCTCTTATTGTAATGTTCTTCCAGAGCTATGATCTTATCCTTCTCCATGAAAATATAGTGATTAGTTTTTTGGAGTGTTCATCTACTGCTGATTTTTTTGTTCTTCCATGTTTTATGTCTGTGGAATGCTCCTTCAACCTTGTTTTTATCGATCTTCTCGTTTCTACGATGTACTCTTCATCACATGAACAAGGAATTGAATATACTCCTTTCTTGAGCATGGGATCAATAGGATATGTTGATTTGTCCAACATGTTTCTTAAACAATTGGGAGGGGAGAAAGCGGTTTCAATATGTTTATTTCTTAATAGTCTGGCTATTTTGTCTGTGGTACCCTGGATGTATGGGAGGACCACCTTTTTTATGTTCTCAGTTTGTTTTGTTTTGTTACTGTCTCTTGTTAAGAGTTTTTTTTCCTTTTTGAGTGTTCTGTTGATATCTTTTAATTTGTAACCATTTTCTTGAAGGACTTTAGCAATATGCTTCAATTCTTCATCAAGGTGTTCTTTGTCAGAAATTCTTATGGCCCTAATGGCAAGGGTGTTCGAGATTCCTAATTTCTGTGAGGGATGGTGATGGGATGTTGCATGTAAATATGTGTCAGTGTGCATCTTTTTTTCTGTATACTTGATGTGCTAATGACCCATCCTCATTTTTTGTAATAAGGATGTTGAGGAAGGGAAGGCAATTGTTTTGTTGGACCTCCATTGTGAATTTTATGTGTTTGGATTGGTTATTGAGATGTGTGAGGAATTTGTTTAGGTTCTCTCTCCCATGTGTCCATATCAGATTTGTGTCATCTACAAATCTTTTCCACTCACGGAGTTTTAGGGAGGTATGAATGGGTTTAATACTTGATCCACACCATGACTGGTTGGGGTTGTTGATGGCGATGCTATGGGGTGGGGAGACTCATTCCCAAAGGTGAAAATGGTGCACATGAGATTGTTGGTTAAGGTAAGGATTTCGGGTGGAGAGCATGAATATGCATCTAGGAGGTCAGAATCCTTGTACACACATGGGCTAGTTTCAACATATGGGTTTGGGTTAGTTTTCACTACCGCATGTAAGATGTTATTAGGATTGGTAGAGGCATGGTGGTCATAGTAATTAAGATGTTCAAGGATGACCACCTTCCCAATAAAGGGGGAAATCTTGATATGGGAAACTGAGGAGGTGACTGTTTTCATGGCGTACATTTAACTACGACCCAAGAGGATATTGTAGTCTAGATAGGTGTCAATGACTTCGACATCGATCATTACCATATTTCCTGCTAGATCAATGGGGACATTCTGGTACAATATTCATGGTTTGGATGGGAACCCATCAGATGCACAAAGAGAAATAAAGGATGTGACTATCTCTGGTGAACCCAATAATTTCCAAACATTCGAGGACATGACACATGTGGATGCACATTCATCGATGAATGATAATGTTCATTATAGTGATTGGGACTTGAAAAGTGACATATAATGGTAGTTGCGATTCTCCTTTGTCAAGTTCAAAATTTATGAGGTGTGACTTGGATGGGTCGATAGCGTCTAGAGTGTTCCATAGTTCCTTTCATTATGTGGGGAACGAGTGAAGCACTTCTAACATGGATATGGTAGTTGGTGATTGTGAGAAGTCATCAACAATATTGTAATTGTGGGTAGACTTCATGTTATGGTTATGAGGGGTACACCTCAATGGTTAGTTAGGTATCCTCTAAATTTGCTCCGTGCTATGTCGCAAAATATAAAAAGGGCCTCCTAAAGAGAAAAAAGTCTCTTAGAGGATGGTGAAGGATCAAAACTAGTATACCCTTTGGCATGAGTCTGGAGATTGGTGGATACCGAGTTCATAAACATGTTTTAGAAGGATCCCTCACTTAGAGTACGGGGAGATGGTTGCTTGGTAACCATTTCTTGATTGACAAATGGTTGTTACAAAAAATATTATTGAGGTTGTGGTGCAGGATGTAATTGAGGAGGGTTTGCTGGTGCCTGTTTCTTTGCTCCCACCAGTAGTTGGGGACAAGCAGTTAATGGTGAGTGTAATGGCCATACTCACCAAAGATTGAAAAAAGGTAATTGGTCCTTAGGTTGACGTTTTTTCTTTGTTTCGGCGGTTTCCCCCATGTACTAGTTGGTTACCCTGATTTAGGTTCTGTTGGGTAACTTGGTTTCCCCCCTTCCCTTGTTGTTAGGGTTGTTTGTTAAGTTTCCCTGATTTTGAGGATTCAGGGGATTGGTAATGTTTAACTGCTCGAATTTTTGAGTTTGTTGTTTCATAAAAGGTTGGAAAAAATTGACTCCCATATGTTGCATGGTGGTTGTTCCATGGGAACATGGGTATGGATAGTAGGGATTATACCCTAGTGTTGGGAGATAGGTGGGTTATGCTGCATATGATGTGGATGTAGGAATAGGTGATACCATTTATGGTTGGGAAACCATTTGTACTTGGATTGTACTAGGGCAGGCATGGTTGTATGGTATGTATTAGGTCTATACAAACGAGGCATTTGGAACAATGGTAGGGGGAGCTGACACAATGGGGATGGGTAAGTATTGGGCCATCATAGGGGGTGGTACAAGAGTTGGTTGCAAGGGATTCTTACCTTGGGAGGAAATAGAACCGGTAGGACCATCTGCAGAATGTGACATCCCTGCAACAAGAGGATCTAGTGATCGATGTTGATGGGCATCTGGTAGTACATTGTACAAATACCTTGATTGGGCATAAGATGAGTTCAAAGCGTTGGGCCGCATTAGGGGAATTTTGAGGTAAAAAATGGGCTTTTAAACAAAAAAAAGTACCATTAAAATCAACTTTTAAAGAACCAATTACAATGTAGAGAATGACATCATCTATAATAGTTGAGTTGACATTACTTGAGTTAAGGTTGCTTATTTGTCATATTCTAAAAGGTTGATCAAAATCTATGGTTAGCCATGGTAGTCTACAAGTACTTTTACACCTAGAGTAAAGTACTAATGTCTTTTCACACTTTTTCAATAAAATATATTATTGTCCCTTCATATATTTTGAAAAAGTCAATATATGTCTTTTCACTTAATATGCATGTCTTTTCACAATTTTCAATATATATTATATTTATCCATTTTTTTTAATGTTCAAAATATCTTTTATTCACACATTTTTACTTATGAATATATGATATATTCATCGATTTTTCTTAATCTCAAAAATATCATATATATATATATATTTAATTGAACTTTATTTTATTTTGTTATTTTTAAAAATTATTATTAAATTTTTTTAATACTTTTAAAATATTTTATTATTAGATTTGTATTAAAAAATTTACAATAAAAAAAATTACAAAATAATATATTCATAAAAACCCAATTTAAAAAACTAACTTTCAGAAAACTAAATTCTAAACAAAACATCATATTAAAATGTAATATTTTATCAAATTATAGTACAATTAATTAAAAACTACAGAACATTACATAATACAAAATATTAAAATCAAAGTTTAAAATATTAAATATTAACTTATATAATTACATTAAAATGCAATATTTTACAAAATTATATTACAATTAATTAATTTAAAGCTAAGTAAAACTCAAATTCTAAATTATTAAAATCAAATTTTAAAGATTAGATTTAAGTATAGAATATATGTGCTAAGCTATATTCGAATAAAAATTATTAAAATAAAAATTTAAAAATTTAAAATGTATAATAAATATGTTAATAAGAGGTAGGGATGTAGGTCGATTGGCAACTACACGTTATGTTAAGGAATACAGGATGTTAAACAAGTCCGCGGTTCAAGTCTCGACGAAATGTGCATAAAGCTTAAGCCCATAGTTGGTCGTGCCTAGGGGTTATACTGGAGCCGTCAAAATCGACCCCGAATCACGTGGGTACAAAACTAATGTCGTCGTTGATTCCTCTAGCTCTCACACACAGAGATATAATTAAATATTAAATTTAGAGTATGTAATGAATATGTTAAAATATTTCTATAAAATTTAAAATGTAGAAAAAAAATTAAAAAAAAATATTAGGTGATTAATTTATTAATATACGAAAAAATGGTTTAATGATTTTTTATGCAAATCATAAACATCCTATTTTATGAGAATTTAACTAAATTAATTCTATTATAAAAACACAAAATAGTTTAATAAGAAAAAAATATTATTTTAAATTTTAATTTTCTAATAATGGGTTAAACATATTAGATGTGATTTTTATTAAGAACCTAAAAAAGATAAGTTATAATAAAAATTAAAAAGACACATGTTATCTTAAATTTTAATTTTCAAACACTAAATTAATTTTATCATAAAAATATATAAATTATAAAGAAATAAAAAAAACATAAGTTATAATAAAAAATTAAGAAAATATATATATCTTTTTATTTGAAATTTTAATTTTCAATGTGTGGTTGGAGAAAATTTGAAATTTTTTATGTTTTTTCATTTTGTATTATTTGATTGTCTTTTCATTGTGTGTATATTTTATTATTAAAACATATTTGATTGTATTTTCATTGTGTTTATATTTTATTATTAAAAGTGATCTGCAAGTTCAAGGACATGAATGCATTCAAGTACTACACATTTTTTTGAAATTAAAATGAGCTTTTAGTCACTTCAATATAACATTTATTATTATTTTTTGTTTATAGTATGTAACTCGATGATGGTTATCTAAATTGTATTTTAATGTAGTGGAAATGTGAGTTTTCAAGTATACCTTCCCCATAAAATGCATAGTTCATAATATTTTAATATATCCCTTATGATGCCCATTTTGACCTCAAAATTCCCCTAATAGGCTTAAAAATCGATTATTCCTTGTTTTGATGCATTGAGGTAGCCATGTCCTTTGAAGTAGATGGTTGAAGAGATTTGAGGAACCAATCCAAAAGGAAAGGAGGTTGAATGTCATTTTTTCACAAAGTGCGGCGGCGATGCCATTCATGGATATGGTCTACGATTTGTGTCGTAGTGTTTTGTCAAAATTTTGTGAGAATTTAGAGGCCTAGGTCATGTCTTATTGGTAATTCAAAGTAGGAGAGAAATGTTGAAGTGATTGTCTCAAATGCGGTATGAGATACTCAGGTCAAATTCATGTACCACTTTGTAGCTGTACTGCCGAGGGTTCTTTGTAAGAGATGGAGTTGTCCCAAATATGCCACTATGCTGTTTGAGGAACACCATAAATTAAAATACATGACATGATTGGCAGGATCATCTCCCTATTTCCCTTAAAACTTAGGGATGTCAGATGGGATATTTTTAGGCATATCAGGCAAGTGGCATCATGAGCGATAGAATAATTAATCAATTTAGCTGAATCAAAGAGATTGAAACTTGCCATGAATTGAAGGTTTGGATTAGGGGCCTCCATTGTATTCTGCGTAATGATTCCGTGAGGGGGATAACTTGGAAAATGTGGCGGTGATATTTGTCTTCTATGAGAAGACAAATATGTAGAGTGGCCTCTTCTTGAAGCGAGGGAAGAAGGTGGGTTATTCCCTCTTGGGAGAGTAAATATAGGTGAGCCTAGTTTGTAAGAGGAGGAGGAAAATGGGTCCACATTCCCTCCTAGGGGAGACAATGAATCAAGAGGGGTATGTCCTCATCTAGAGGATCTAATCAATGTGGTCTGGGAGCGATCTTGACTAGGTGACTTCCCTTGTGTACCACAGGAAGAAAATGGGAAAATGCCTGTCGAGAGAGGGGAAATGCCTCGTAGTCTGTGGGACTCCATTAGGGGGGTTTTCATACCTCTATGGTGGAATTATATTATCAAAGTGAGTGATGGGTGGTGAATAAACACAAATACACAAATAAAAAATATGTGAATCACAACAGATGAAAAATGGTGCAATAAGTGAGTGATATGTGCAAAGATAGATTAATGCAAAGGTGTCCACATGTAGGTTTTTTCAAATTGTGAGTTAAATGAACTTGTATTTATAAATAAAAACAAGTGTAAATTACCTATAACATCTAAAATACTTCCTCTCAAATGCAATTGATCCTCCCAAAATCACAATTCTTGGTGATAATGGAATCTGCACAACAACCGACTAGTGGAGGTAACAAAGAGCCAGTTCTACTGGAGATGGGGTCAATGTTCTAATAAAATATCCTTGGAAACACCTCCCAATGATAATATCTAATGTCAGGAGTCACTTGCACTCACAAATTCTCCTTGGTGATGCCCTAAGTTTTGGCCAGTAAGGTTACCTTACGTCAAGTGTGGGTCATCTGTTGGGTATGAACGGTATAGTGTCGTATCCCTACAACGAGCCGAGTGACTCGTAAGGGAGAGCAGGAAAGCTATACCTCAAATTTTACATCTTTGTTCATGGTACACTTATGATCTAGTATTTATTTAAACACTTGTTTGTAGCAGGATTTTGATAGCACCCTAAAAGACAACAATAATAAGTTTCAAATAATGCCTAATGAAACTACATTGGTGGGCATTGTTTGGATGCCTATCCCACTCAATCATACCGAATTAAAATGTTGTTTTGTGACTTATTGTGGAGGATTTTAGTTGGTTATCATTTATAATGGTTGATTTTATGGGTTTTGATTGAATTAAGGTGTGTAAGGGAGGTATTAAACAATTTCATTTCATATTCCAATTGAAAGAGTCTTTAGGTCCATTAATGTGTGTGCGTGGGAAATTATAAGTGATGTGAGAAAATTGTATTGTTTGCAATTAACTAAAGTGATAAAAAAAAGGAATTGAAATTTGAGCTCTAAACATACTAATGATGCAACAGGAAAACATATGCTAATTGTGCAATGGAGGTATTTCACACTTTTACTCCTATATATGATTCACCAAGATTGTATGAAATGCGAGGTGAAGATCATACTCGGGGAGAGGAGAGTCTTTAGGTCCTTTCTTGTGTGCAAAAATTGGATTCTACACTAATGTAACTAAATGTGTTAAATAAGCAAGGAAACATAAAAAAATCTTGCATACTAGAAATTCCAACAAGGCCCATTGAAAGCCTCAAGGGTGGTTACCTAAGTATATTTTGAGGGATGACCCCTTTAGTTCCTAATATTAGTCTAGTTGGAATAATTAATAAAGAAAAAAGTAACTATTACATGTTAACTTAGCCCTATTTCATTAGTGAACAACAATGGGGGTGCCAAATTGTTGCTGAAGATAGGTAAAAAATAATTAAAAACAACATTGTAGAAAAACAATTAATAAATGTGCTTCAGTGCGGAATAAACACTCACTAGCACGCTGTCTCCTAGGTATAGTGCGAGAAGGTCATGCTGTTGTGAGAGAGAAATCCACGTGGGAGGGACATTGCAGTCAATATTTCAAACAAGTAATTGGGTTCACAAGACAATAGGCAGGCAATAAATGTGTCAATGCAAAGGGAATCAAATGCTTTGGTAGAGCTTACAAGGGAGATAGGATTTAACATATGTAATTACCAATTATAGAATTTATATAATAACATTACCCAAATTAAATATGTAGTTCCCAAATATAATATGCAATGTCCAACTATATAATTAAGGGAAAAAAAACAATTATAATGCTAATGTTACATGATAATATTGTTTAATGATTATAATTATAATTTGTTTGGTCGTAAAATATGAACTTAACCATAACATGACATATGGAGGAAGTGGGGGTCCACTGTTGCATGGATGACAAGTGGAGTCATCCAGGAAGGGAGGAGGGTGGGGCTTTGGAGAGTAAAAGGGGGGTAAATCACAAAGAAGGGGGGAAAAAAGATGTGGATTTTACCCTATTGTGGACTTTATATTGTGGTGTATTTACCTTGTGGTGGATTTTTACCTAGGGATAAATTATTATTGGCTTAGATTATTGGTTAAGTGATTGGGGATTTTAAATCCAGAGTGGTACTCAGGATATCAGTTGGGAAAAGGAACTAGAGAGACTGCAACATTATTTAGGGAAGTCGACTTCACATGTAACTCGTCTTAATCCTTCTAGTTTCTAGATTTTTCTTTGAAAGGTAAAATTGCAATTTGAAATTGGATTTAAAATATTGCATTATCTTCGAGTTATTGGAAGTAACTTATATTTCTCCATAGTTAAGTGATTCAGAAATCCGAGGAGGCATTTCAATAGAGGTCAAGGAAAGTAGATTTTCTATTAGAAATGGAAATCAGTCAAATGATACGGTTGATCAATTTATTTGGCTTTAAATACAAGGGAAAAACTATAGGGTGGTTGTTGCACCAAGCACATATAAGCACTAGAAAAATAAAAAATGGATTCAATCCCCATGCAATTACCATACTACCAAACACAACCACTTTCCAACCAACAAGAAACAAAGGAAAATTCCAGAGTTTGAATGCGGAATCTCACCAACAGTTCCAAATAATTGGATGGGAGTTTCAAGAAAGATAATTATGGGATCAATTTCAGAGCAGTTGTAGTGATGACCAATTCAAGAACCCATTTTTCAATGAGAATGAAGGAATTTATAGTAATTCCAAGGGAGTTAAGATGAAAAGAAAGAAAACTAGGTATAACAATCCTATTGGGAACCATTTAGAGAGTGAACATCCTAATGGGATAGAGAAAGTCAGGCTTCAATCCGCATTGAAACTTGAATGTAAATTAATATCAACATTCATGATATATAGTGAGAATGTTTGAACATATTTAAACCAAGGTAACACTTCCTTGATTCTAAGGAGAAGGAGGCTTGAAATCCCATTCATTGTTGTGATCAAGTGGGTCTTGAGGCATCTCCACTATGCAAGGGTGAGGTCACAGTTTTTATTGAGGGTGTGACAAAGGAGGTTGCATTGGAGGGAATCCCAAGGACATTGGCCTGTTTGGGTAAGCTTGGTAAAATAATCAGAATTAGCATCAGAATCCTTCTATCTTCCTACCAGAAATGATGCTCCATGTTTCCTCTTCCCCCACCAAATATTATAAAATGAAAAATAATTTTTAATTAAACAAGAAATTACATTATCATTTGAAGAACAAATGCATATAATCAACACCTAAATAACATCACAAATATGCCACTTCATTCCATACATTACATATTCCAAGCAAATCATGAGCGTCCTCATAATGTAATTCGACCATTATCAAAAGGAAATGTACATAATGACACCACAACAACTCATTTTCACTTTCATAACTAGGAAAATCACAATGCATTTAATTAACTTGAACTAATATAAATGACGGGTAAGGTTAATATAAAATATGGGTAGGAATGATAAGGCTACACATAAGTCATGACTAGAATGGAAGGTGCAAGAATTTGATTATGAAACTATATGTTGAAAACAAGAGTATCCTAAATGTCAGGATACCCACATTTACAAATGTAATAGAAAGATAAAGCTTTAATCAGTGAATAAACACTTCATAATGGATCAATCCTCACCTTTTAGGGATTTAGATGGAGGAAATATTTTATTTCTTGCTAGGAAATAAGGGAAAAATGGAGGTACAATGAGGGTTGATAGAGATAGCGCACAACTAAATGAATCCATGAGAGAATATAAGTCAATAGATCTCCACAACTATATATTCAATGCCAATTTCCATGTTAATTACTTCTAATTGCTTCTCAAAGAGAGCATGTTTTCTTTTTCTTTCATAATAACACAATCATCATAATTGAAATATAGACCATACAAAGTGTATTCCTAGTTCATAGAACATGAAATATGTTGGATTTATTTTATATACTAAGAATGTGGTGAATCAATATATAACGCATTTTTTAAATTATTTCACTTTAACAAATTTTCACCACATAAAAACTTTTAAGTTAAAACAACAATTTACATAGTTGTGCACAAAAATATGAAGAATAATTATATATGTATATCTATATATAAAAATAATTATTACATCAATAGGAAAAAACAATCTCTAGTCATGATCACCAAATCACTTAGGTTCCAAGCTAATTTTCAATCAACAACCTGTTGAGTACAAGAACTAACCTGTAAATACTTCGATCTGCGCAAGCATAAACTCATTAACTCTAGGAACCAACCTGAATAGATGTATATCTCTTCTACACAAGATTTGATTTGCAGTAACCAGGAACCAACCTTCAAAATAACGTGATATCCAATTGTTTCTTCAGATGCAACTGAATGGAACACTAGTAAAAAATGAGGAATTAGCTACTACGTGACTAAAAATTCTAGTCACCACAGGTTTTTCAAGTGATTTACTACTAAATATGAGCAATTTTGATTGACCCAACCATAAACGACTAATATTAACGACTAATTTAGTCACGAGTTAACAAATATGACTAGATAATAAGTGACAGAGTTAAAAATGACTAACATAAGCGACTAATTTAATCACGACATAAAAAATGACTAGCTAGAAGAATATGAATTAGTCATTTTTAATTGTGTCATGGAAAATTGCAATTTTGATAATAAAGTCAAAATTTTGTAAATTGTCTACCTTCTATTAGTAATATTGGTGCCATGCACCTCAATCTTCAGAGATCCAACAAAGCAATTGCATAAATTTTTTCTTGACCATCTTTATCCCTGCTGCACCATTGAAGCAAACCTGGTTAAGCGCGTGCCAAAGGAAAATTACGTTCCTTATACTTCAATTATGAATTAGGTACTAGAACCAATACCATATCGATACCTAGAAGCATCATAGCTAGTTGTTGGTACTTCAATGTAAGAGTCCTTGCAAGTCCCATATTGAGGTGCTTTTCTAACTTCAGTATAAGTATTATGATCTGTGACCATTGAACTAGCTGCACCAGTCAATGTAGCTTCACCAGGATCAGTTCCTTTAAACATCGTAGCAGTTGATCCAATTATAATTAAACTAGGGTGCTAACCCAGAACCAGTCTGAGATCCATATGCAGTATAAAGGTAGAGGCTCGACCCCATCTCCGAGTTTTAAGTAAATATTTCGATTCCTCGACCTCTTATAGGCCTCATGAACCTCTTTCGGTTAATTATTAATACAAGGGTCATATAACCTATCCCCTTTTTAGTGACCAAAGCACAAAATCACTAAAAGAACACTTCCATAGATACAAAAATTCAACATGTCATAATGTTGATGAGAAGAAATTAACAATCATAAAAAAAAATTAAACTATTGATCCAAAGTATCAGCATATAAACATTGCAAAAAACACATGAGGAAAAGGTGAGATAACAATGACAACACACGAAGAAAAATATAGATAACAAACACGGATGCGGGAAGTTACAGCGTGTCGAAGGTTGGGGGTCGGGGAATCCAAAGAGTCTCGAGATGGTAGCAGGCTTCAAATTTGAAGCCTTTAGAGCCCTTCAAAGGCCATTTTAAACGTCATAGAAGGCCACAAGGAATTTACCATGCAAAAAAAAATTAGTTTCATTCCTAGCACTTCAATAATGAAATTGAGTAAGCCTCGTTAAATTTGCAACAGAAGGGCAGCTACAAAATTTGCCTATCCAGGGATTCAGTGGATTATGGGAGATTCGATACTCAGAGTCTTTCCAAGTGCCCTTGAATAGTCGGATCATGGATGAGGATCTCAGTCCCAATTGACATGGACCACGGTGGGCCACTAGGCTTCCTAGTGCCAAGTTCAAGTCGGTGAGTCAGGACTGTGACTCACGATTCGATGTTCAATTTCAAAGCATTTAATGGCATTACCATGCATTACTAATTCACCAACTTCATTAAATCTTGGTATGAGATGATGTCACCTGCCAACTCGATTTTCCATCTGTCATCTTATTGTTCACCGAGTCACTTGATATCACAACTTACAAGTCACTTGAGTATTTGAGTATATGATGTGAAATTAAATACTCATATGAGTCATATCTATGGATGGTGAATTGATTTGATAACCCTCCACTGTCAAGGCTATGTAAGGAAAAACTAATTGTGTTGTTTTTTGGGTTACAACTTACAAGTTGCAATTTACAATGCATTGAGGAATCTTTTCTAGATTTGAAGCTAACCTGGTCCAATGGGTATGTAAGTTTCTAGACCAGGGTTTCACCCAGTGCTAGACATTTCTATTATGACCGCCACAAGACTGGGATGACGGATCTTTGGTAGCATGCTAGTAGCATATTGCCCTTTGTTTGTGCTCATGAATCATATCCTATACTAGTTAGTCCAGTATTCTAGGATTTAATCCAATTTCCATTCATTTATTGGGGTCATAATCATTTGAATTATCATTCCCAGTCTCCCACGGTCCACCTAGGCCACTTAGTCTACCTGTCTCATTGAAGGAAGGGGGTTAGGCAGTAGAGACAAAGGCAACTGGAATGGAGGGCCATCCATAGAGAATGGTTGTACAATATGCATATAGTCATATCTAAAAGAAACAAATGAATTTGTCATATACTTAACTGAATATTATCATTACTTAATTTGTCGAGATGCTTACATGGTAACTCTTGCACCCGAGCTGTTTATGAGGGGTTCCTATGTCTACAATGGCTTGATTTAGAGAGGATTGTTCCCATCATTCAAAGCACTAGTGGATTTCTCCTACAAATATCACTATTATGTCTCCCCCCCTCACTCACCTCACCTTTTTACTTGAGTCTTCTTCTTCTTCTTCTTCCTCCTCCTATGGGCTCTCTGATCTACGCCCTGAGTGCCCTCATAACGAAGAATGATCTCTGAAAGTATCTGGAAACCTTAGGAAAATAATACTCAGTTTTTCCTCATCTGCACAGATATATCTATGTTATGACGTAGAAGCAATTATAAAATGATTTTTTTGTAATAATGTGAAATACACAAACATGCATTTTCCTACCTCGGGAAAGATAAACCAACTAAGGAGCATCAGGATATTGTGGAATTGAGATGGAGTTGCTTCCAATCGTCTTTTTGTAGAAGGAAATGGTTGCACACTCTAATTCCTCGTTGTCTTCTGTGGTGGCCAACTCGAAGGTTCCTCCTTTTTGACAGGTAGGAGCAAGAGAAGCAAAGGTAGAACGTTGGGTAGGTTGGATTAATGAGCTTCCCTGAACTTAAAGAGATTGGTGAAGTCTGTGAAAAAAAAATATTTTGGGTTTACGAGTATAGGACAGTTGGAGGTCAGGACTCAGACTCTCAACTCTCCAATTCTATGCTTCAGTGTCTCCCTAATTTTTATTTCCTCCAGAAGATTATGCAATGCTAAGCTGTCGACTTGGCTGTGTGAATTTATAGGTATGTATAGCATTTTACACTTGTGTAACATTTTATATGTGGATAAAAGTTAAATGTGTTTCTTGTTGGAGTTCCTTCTAGTTCTATAAATATAAGGGTTCAAAATTTCTCCATCCAAAATGTTGTTTGAAATTTGTAATGTATTATGCGGTTGCATTTCCACCAGACTAAGTCTCCAATACTCAATAGATGTAACCTTAAAAAACCCAGTATTTAAATGAAATCACAACCAAAATAATATATACTTTTCATATTCTAGGACCACAACTTCGGTTGGACAGAGGAGTAAGAAGAAAGAGCCTTGTATCTGAGTTCCAAATCTGTCAATGTTATTTATCTGCTGTGAATTGTAAACATTAGGTTGAAAGAAAGAACAATATTTGAATATAAGTGTTTGAATTGTTCCAATTTCCTTGATGAAACAAATAGTTGAAAGGATAAAATATTTAACAACCGACACTGTAAATGTTGTAGAATCTGACCCCTTCGTTTCATAATTCTAATAATGGAAACAAGAAGTACAAATTGTCTACCAATATATCTAAACAAGGGAATCCCTCGACGAACATTCATGAATGAGGGACTATGAGTGCAATGATCTAGCAAAGAACATGATTTCAACATCCTCATTGTCGCAAACCTCCCAAACATGTGTTTATTATTCGTCTTCCTTATTGACTTTGGTAAAAACTAGACACCCAACTTGTAGTGATATTTGTTGGAGAATTTAAAGCTCTTCCTTATAGTGGACTAATAAATACTTAACCTTTTTGATAGGGTTGATAAACTCTATATAGATTGGAGGGACTATCCATAATCTACCTAAAATTGGGTATTTTGTTTGATCACTTCGAATTGGGGTATAAACTTGATATACATTGGAGGGACTATTCATAATCCACGTAAAATTGGGGCCTTTGTTTGATCACTTTGATTCGAGCATGTGGGGAGGACATGATTCAATTCTAAAAATAACTTCTGAATTTAGGGTTAATAAAAAAGTTTCTCCATGAAAGCATTAGGTATTACATTCTAGGGTTTAGCTTTTAGGTAGGCCCAATCACACTTGACAATTACAGCCACCATCAAGTTGAATCAATCCTCCATTCAAAGGTCCTTCCAAATTCCAATGCCTTATTTTATCAACGACCTAACAACCGAGTATTTCACTGGCCCGAAAAAATTGTCCCTTATCTAAGTTCAATAAACTATAAGCTCCAAGGACCGAGAGAGTACATGGTCACCTCACTAATTACATGTAAATGTTGAATTACTCAGGATTTCTTCTTATTGTCATTTTCTTCTATACACTATTTTTAATAAATAATAAAATTTTGTTGTACATTTACAAATTCAAATGAAAAGAATGATTTATTTTTACATGTCAACATTGAAGGGTTCAATTTCTCACAACCCTTCAAAGTGAAATGGGACCCTACCCTTCAAATTTGATCCCTGCTAGCATCGATGAGGTTCGAAATCGAACCGTAGACTTTCCATACGCGTGGTCACCTACTTCTCCAGGAAATTTCTTTGGTAATTTTTTCGGGAAATTTCTTTGGATAGCTGTTGTAGTACGACCAAATTTATTCAGTTTTGGTACTCCCGGTATGGCTTGTTCCAACTTCCAACCTGCGTAGTCTCCAAGAAAGTTGGTGCATTCTTCAGATGCGTGAATGCTTGAAGTTGTGAAGCTTAAATCCAAGACAAAATTGTGCTTAGTTTGCGAATACATCCACCATAGATGGTTCTCCAAAAGCAAAAGGTTTATTACTGCTCGCTTTAAGTGTTTTCGTTTCGAAATTATCATTTTTCGGAACATATTTTTATGTTTTGACCTGAAATCCAGAGTTCTTTTCATGTTTCAAGATGAGATGATACCAAAAACGTTCACTGTTATTAAACACCATGGTCTTGTTTTCCCAAGAAATCCACTGTAAAGACTGGAATCCCTCGAGCTTCAAAGTCACCGTGGCCGATTTTAAGCGCGTTTAAAGTCGCTACTTGCTTTCTGACTCTGGATTTTATTTTGTTGCCCGAGTTGCCTAGGGTTTGAATCTTACGATGCATTTTACTGTATAGTAATATTGAAAAGAACTACCCAGAATTAGATTTGATCATCGATTCTCCTATATGTCGAAAATCCTTCGTTATTTCTATTGATTTTATGAAGTCCTGGCATTCGTTGTTTTGAAAGCTTTAACATTATCAAGTTTGGCTTTTATTTTTGTCGATGCGGCATTTAGTCCGTCAACTGTATAAGAGGAATATCTTTATATTTTGAAGCAAATCCATGGTGCAAGCTTCTGGAAAGAGCTCGATCAACTTTGGATTCATGACGTGCTCACTTCCTATCCTTGCTGTAACTACAGCAACTTTAGCTATATTTCTTGGAGTTGTTATTACACCTTGGTTAGGGTTACCTCTGAGATCCACTATACAAAGCTACATTTCGGAAGCCGGTTTCAAGTATCATAGGACAACTGCAGATTTGATTTCGCATGATAACAGTCAGTTGGTTAATGTGACTGATAACAACACAGCTACCGCTTACATATCTGGAAAAAATCATAACAGAGACAAAATTGTTCATCCAAAATCCACAGATGAAGGAATTTCTAATCAATCTGTAGCTAAGCCAAAGAAGAAAGAATACAATGGAGATATGGCTAAAAATGAGTCTGTCAAGCAGTTTCCATAGGGTGATTCATCTATATCAACAAATTCAAGTTTACAACCTTCAGAAAAGCAGTTACGATCAATTAGTACTCAAGCTCCTTCTGGATCTCATGTTGATTTACAAAATAAGTCTGCAATCACAGCTGCAATCTCTAGCAATGATAACAAGGCAGAACTGATAGTATTGCCTCTACCTATAAGTTCCGATAATGGCACTGCAAAAGTTATAACATCTGCTTCGTCCACAGGTGAGTCTCTGGCTACAAAGGCTCCTAAATTATTGAATTTGATGGATGGTTCTTTGTCTTTTCCCAATGATTTGGCACATTTCCTTAATTGTTTTGAAATGATAAATTTTTAAGAGGCATCTACCTCATCTACATGGATTTTGCATATACTTTGAATGTGGACAATACTTGCATCTTGCATAGATTTGTACTATTTTTGAATTATTTGCATAGGTGCAACAGGGTAATAAACAAATACTTATCTTACAGGCTGCATGGGCCAGATAGTTCTGAAGAAAAATTAAACAAACCAAAGGACACACATGCCCACACACACCTAGAGTGAAAGAGTGAGAGAGAAAACACAACAAAGATATGGAGTGGGGCTTTTGTTTGGCACAAACAAACTTATTAATGTCACGCTGGTAGTTTGATGGATCCACCTAAGCCTCTGATGCGAGTTCTATTGAATTTTAGAATGATTAGATGTTTTTCAACTCAGCTGTTTGAACAAGGGTTCTTATTATTTCCTTTTCCCTTGCGGTTGTAAAGATTGTTGTCCCCATAGCTTTGTACCTGTTCTGGAATGTTTACTTGTTTCCATACGCAAAGTTGTTGAGAACTTTTGAAAAAGTGTCAAGTCTAGTCTTGAGCATGATTCATAAGGTTTCATAGTGTTCTAAATAGTCTGTTCATATGTCTACACTCCAGTTTCATTATTTTGTTGAGGACAACACATCCCTTTCTCTTGTTTAATCACTCCAAAATGTAATGAGAACAGTAGTTCCATGTTCTGGGCAGTGGAAAATAGTGAGGGAACATCAAAATGGTTAGAAATATCAAGATTCCTTCATAAGGCTTATTTATATTTGTTTCATGTGTGCGCAGATGTTCCATATTCTTCACTTTTTCCATTAAAATACGAGTTTTAAAACATGTTTTTTTCAGAGATCAGTCTATTAAACTTAATTATATTTGATGTAATTTTGTTAGTTGTTATTTTCGAAATATATTGCACTGAACTTGGTTCAATAGTAGAGAAACCTTCAGTGTCTGCATCAAGATCCCAGTTGATGTAGCTAAACCATAACGCTGACTTGTTGCAAAGGAATGTAATAACTTTAGACCTTTGTATATCTTCTATTTTGTTGCTTTGCTTGATGTAGTTATAAAAATTATTTATCTTATTACTATTGTAGTCATCCCTTGCTTTTCTGATGTCCACTATTTTTGTTACTGATGTAATTTTGTTATTCTTTGTAGGCTGTGTGTTTGAGATTTGGCACTTAATATATCAATTGATACATATCTTTTGTTTCTTTTTCTTTTCCAGAGTTTCTATACATGTTCTGTTTTGGTTGGTAAAAGAGATTATAATTTCATTAATGATACAAATACTTATACAAAATAGGGTAGACAGAAACTAGCAACCTGAGATAGTTTGAACATGGCTTGCAATTCTCTCTCTGAATTTTCCTTGCCATTGCTCTTTATAGGTATATACATTATTTCTATTATCTTGATTTTCGAATACTGCCATCTACAAACAAATTTCTGGCTAATTTACCTGCAGTTGGCAGATTGTACTGCAATATATGTATAACATTTCCATTTACATTGGAAATACAGAACGCAAAATCAACTATGTTACTATTATAGTACTGCAAATCATCCTATAGATCAAAATGATAAAAAGGACAACAGGTAAGTCTTCTTCTGAGCAGCAGGGTGTCCAAAAAGGTAGCCTGGTTCCTTATGCAGTGTCTTGCTTCAGTATATAGTCTCCTACAAGCAGCATGTGGATGTTCCAAAATTTTTAAAAATAGATCAGAATTTCGACAAGGAGCTTCACCATTCAATAATAGTGCATTGTTTTCCTCGCTGTTGCTCTCCTTTCATCATCTGCAACTGTTTCTTGATCTCAGATAATTTGTTTCTTTATTTTCTAATTTCTGTTTCTTGTTCTATCACCCTTGTCTTCAGATTGTGGAGGCTTGTTCTTCACATTTTGAGTTAGCTTCCACATTATCTCCAGGTTATTGAGAGCCCCAGGGGCCAGAGCTTATACTATAAAAATCAGGGATAAGATGTGGAACATCTGGGAGCTTCTCTATAATGAGTGATTGTAGAGTTCAGGGAGTGTGGACAGAGGCCCTGAAGTGGGGCTTCAAGTGTAAATGTTGTTTGAATCCATCCTGGGTAAGTCCACAATGAGGAGACTTAAAACCTTTTGATCTGGAGGGAGCTCACCATATGTTCGCACAGTTCACAGCCAAATCCTGGAGCCATTTTCCATACCAAGGGCAATTCCCAGCAAGGGGAAAGATCATAAGAATATTTCCTGCCATCCGTAGTTATCCTCAACTGCACTAATTTCCATTGTCTCACTAGCATTGTCTCACTCCCTATCTTATTTTAAATGCCACTCCATAAGTCTCAGTGTTAACTGAAAAATCCCTGTTGCTCCCACCATTCTACCAACACCCAATGGGGGAGAATGGAAATTGGTGCAGTGGATGATACAAAAATAGATTGCTGCCTGAATGACAGCAAAAGCAAAAGCAAAAGATCTAATCTCGAAAATGGAAGAGCAAAGCTTGTGTTACCCTAAAACTTGCAGCCCTCAGAAAAAGCAGAATAAGTTGACTACTATAGAGAGAAAACCACCTTGATGCCAATAGCTTCAACCCAAAAAAGAGCAGGGATTGAATGGCCAAACAATATGCCCAGTCCCTTTGACAGCCGCAGATTGCTGCCACATAAAAGATTGAAAAGGCTTGGGATGAGAGAGTATTTGGAAGGGACAATCCTTAATTGTCTTGTCTGCAATTGATACCTCTTGAGTGACAAGAGTGAGTCATATCTCTTGAGTGAAAAGAGGGGGTTATATATCTTGTGAGTGACAGAAGCGAGTCATATATTTTGTTGGGGTTTGTCTTTTCTACTGAGGGTTTGGGCACAATGAGAGTCAATAGTCTGAGATCTATTGAGTCATATCCAGAATCTTGCTGTGACCCATGGTATTGACATAAAGTGATGTTGTAGAAGAGTCTATTGAGAGTTGTATTAAACACAATGGACAAGAGTGAGTCATATCTCTTGAGTGACAAGAGGGAGTTATATCTCTTGTGAAGGACAGAAGTGAGTCATATCTTCTGTTGGGGTTTGTCTTTTTTGCTGAGGGTTTGGGCACGGTGAGAGTCAAGAGTCTGAGATCTGGTGAGTCATATCCAGAATCCTGTCTTTGTAAGTGATGATTAACAAATATGCAATAAAAGACAAAACTGTTGGCTGGTTTTCTCCATTGGGGTTTCCAGGGTACATCTTGTGTTTGCCTTTCTTTGTATTGGTTGCTTATCAGTGTGTTGCATTTATCTTTTCTGGGTTAATTTAAACTTTAAAGTAAACGATTGAAAGTGTAACCGTGATCTGGTGAGCTGTAATTTTCATAGTTTCTGCCATCTGGCATTGCTAAACTTTTTGGTTTTTGCTTCCTCTTGAAGATAAACATCTCTTCATTTCCCATGTCTAGATCTGGAAATTCCATTTCTCCCTACCAGGGAAGAGCAATCCTTATTCCTCTCATAGATTTGATTGTTTCTTGTGTATTCCTTTTCATTTTGTTTAATACCTGAATTGTATATTGCTTTTTGTTTCTAAAAATTCCATTATTATTTTCCTTCCAGACATTCTGAACAATGAAGAAGGGTTCTATACCCCAGATTTTATTTATAATTCCTGACTGGCATCTCTCTTTAAGGCCAATTCCTTATAAAGTTGGTTAGAGATCTTGACTTTCCTTTCGACTTTGTATCATAAATTCATGATCATTCCAGCAAGTAAAAGATAGTTTACAGTTCACCGATAAATGATTTGTTGTTTCTTTGTTTTGCTTACAGTTAGGGCATATAGAGGGCCAACAAAACCACCACTTTGTATATTAGCTTATGTTTCTTCTGAACTTCAAACCATGGAAAGGCAGCCACCTCAGGCCACAAATCCCTCTTACAGATCTCGTTCCAAGTGTTGTTTCTCTATCCAGATTGTTAAGTCCTGAAGGTGGAAGGCATAACCTTGTTTGACTGTGAACTTTTGTGTACTGTCCCATCTCCATCTCAGCTTGTTTTCATCATCGAAAAATGCAATTTGGTTTCGTCGATTCTCTCATAGCCTTATCTTGTCCATTTGTTTTATATTTGCAGGCCCTGTTGTGGGATCTTTTCATTTTCTTGGTAGTCAGTCACCTCAATCCATCCTTAATGTTGAAAAGGTTATTTCCTTCCTCTGTTCAATAGGGATCTGTTGGACTTGGGGCCCATTTGGCAGAACCTGTCTGCTGGCTGGCTGAGCCGTATTAGGGGTATATACTGGGTTTCAGTGCTTTGAAATATCATCAGGGATGCTATGCTGTATTAGGGGTATATACTGGGTTTCAGTGCTTTGAAAGATCATTAGGGATGCTGAAAAAAATTATCTATCTAAAGGTTGCGATTGGATCCATGCATACTCCCAAAAGAAATTTGTTGGAGGACCCTTCTAGAAAGTCATTGACTCTTGTTAAGTCCCTGTTAGTAATATTCTGTGCATATTTCCATTCAATATTAGGAAGTTTCAATTTACAATACCAATTCCCCTTTAGTCTTACGAGCACAGACCTCATTCCATGCTACTAAGGTCCATTTTTACTTTGTCCAACACCATTAAACAAAGCATTTTTTTGATTATGCGTCAATTCCTTGATAACTCTAACAGGAGCCTTGAACATTGAAAACACATGCACAGGAATTTATTTGAAGACTGCATTTTATAAAGGTGCATACCCCCCTATGGAAAGTTTTTAAAGGTCTAGTTTTTAAAGGAATTGATTTGAACATTGCATACCCCCCTACGAAAAGTTTTTAAAGGTCCAGTTCTCCAATCTTGCTTGGATTTTGGGGATGACTTCTTCCCACTTCAGACACATGAAGGGTTCTTTGGATAAAGGTACCCCAAAATATATAATTGAAGGATGGGAGGTATTTTTGAAGTGGAGTATCGTGCTTATATGTACTTGAATCATGATGGTTGTATTGAAGAAGAATTTTGATTTACCTCCAGAAGCATCTGATTTGTAAGAGCTGCTTCAATCTTCAGTCTTCAGGAATTGTGGATTCACCTGCCTATAGTGTGTCATCAACAATTGCAGATGAGATCTGATCCCTTCCTTCTGCAATCTGGACACCCTTTATTTGCTGTTATCTTTTGACTTTTATTGATCCATCTCTCTGGGCCTCTGTCGTAAGGATGAAAAGGTAGGGAGACATAGAAGCTCCTTGCCTTGTTCTTCTAGTTCCTCTATTTGGGACAAAAAGGAGTGAAGGAGAACCATTAATGATTAATCAAAAGGTGGCTAAATATCCTATGTTTTTGACCTTTTCCAGTTTTCCATCACTAGAATTCGGCAATGCAATCTTTGCTGAAAACACAATTTTCGATTGATGGAATTGCCATTTTTAATGTAGAAATGGATTCAACACCCTCAAATATACTGCAACTGGATTGTGTAATGTTAACATGTGATATCTGCAATTCAACCAATCCAAATGGTTCCTACTGGATTTCAGGCCCAAAATGCTGATTTCCCCTCCCCTAAGCCCTTATTTTGAGCAACCAGAAAAGGCCAATTCATAGCATATTTAGAGTAGTTAATGAAAATTGAAAATACAATATATGAGTCTGAGATAGAGAAAATTCAACTCTCACCCAACTCCTCCAATCTTGGGAGATGCAAAGCATTTTGATAATGAAGTCCCAATTGATATGATCATATGCCTTTGACATAAATTTATCAGCTTGGCTTTTGAGAAGATTTCTTCAATTGAATCGTTTCCTAAGCAGTAATAATTCCATCTATTGGCATTCTCCCTGCAACAAAACCACTTTGTTCTTTGGAAATTAAATCATCCAAGAACCTTTTGAAGTCTATTGATGACCATCTATCTCATAAGAAGTATTGAATATTGAGTTTGTCCTATACTCGTCTAGAGCAAACAAATTTCTTTTCTAGGGATGAGGGCTATATGAGTGGTGCTTAGAACCTTCAAAACAGATTTGGGCCTCCTGAGTTTCTCCATTGCTCTCCATACATCCTCGATTATTTTCCAACAATCCTGATAAAATATGCAGAACTGGTGGGTCCTAGAGCCTTCATACATCATAACTCACTTTAACAAGCTAATTGTCCCATTGCTTTGAAATCAACCATGGGAAAGCGTATCCAACCTTTTGAATTGCCTTGTTTCTATTGAACTGGGGTTCTAGGACCAGATTCTGAAAATAGTCCCTGATGGAAGATGCAACTACCCCTGTTCTCTATTACTAACCCATCCTGCTTTGAGTTTTGATATTCTGTTGAAGTTATTAATTTTTAATTGTGGTATTCTGAGCATATATGGTCTTCTATTGGTGCAGTGGGTTAGCTCAATTGGTTTGAATGGGTTGTTTCAAGGTGGAGTTCACCATGAGGTCTCTGATTCTAGTCTGGCTGAAGTTCGAGTCCCACATAGTCCTGCTGGGTTTCCAGGAGCTATTGTGGCTGGTGGCTGAGCTGCCCTTCGTCTGGATATTTTAGGGAAGCAGGAGGACTATCCTGTGAGATTTTCCCTGGGGAAAAGATAAAAAAAAATATGGTGTTCCTATCACTCTCTTGGGCCATTTAACTGTAAGTTTTTTTTTCTAATCTCTTTGAGATCCTATGGGTTGTGTAAATTTTACTCACCAGGTTACTTCCCTGGGTGGATAACTCATCTAGAAGGCCTTCTTGGATTCTGTTTTAGATATATGTATGCCATTTGTGCTTCATGTAGCTCACTTTGATGGAAGATATTCCACATGCTTCCCTATTCCACTGTTCAAGATTCTTCTTTAGAAACATTAGTTTCCTTTGAGGGACATACATCCTTGTGCCATAGAAGTAGTTGCCCTCTTTCCACTGTTGATCAATAATTTTCAGATAGCTAAGAGCATGTTGACCATATTTTCTCAAATTTGAATGGAATGTTTCCAAATCTTCTCAATAGAGAACAGGACAGCCAATGGTCAGATCTTTATTCTTAGATAAGGATGAATCATGGAAGTACTGACTAGGAATATATCTAATCTCTTTGTAATCAGATTGGAATTTGGAACCTCTTTGTCCATTACTTCAACTAAAAGACCCTTCCATCAGGGAATGTCTGTTAGTTGTCAATGTGATTGATAAAATCATAATTTTTTTTTGAAGACTGATCGATTCTTCTTTCTTTTTAGATAATCTCGTAATGGCATTAAAATGTCCCTGTACAACCCAATCTGAGTTGGACCATCACCTAAAAACTAAAAATTTAAATTAAAACATAAATTTTATTTTATGTCATTGAGTGACCAAATTTCTATCTTACTGGTCATATAATTTGGGGCATAAATGTAAGTCACCACTTCAAAGGACGACGAGGCACTGTGAATCTAGATTGAGATCTACCACCTGTTTCCTACTCCTGCTTCAGATTTTACTGTCTTTGTATTCCAAAGTGTTGAAAAACTTGGGCACTTCCTGTTTGAGCTTTTGCACACATTTGCAGCTTCTCCAGACTTGATTAACCAAGTTTCCCATCTTGTCACTAGGTAACTATGTTTCGTAATAAATAAAATGTCTGGTTTCTTGTTGATAATCTTAATCTTAAGGAAACCTTTTTATGTTGGGAAATTGAGATTCGAGACCCTTATATTCCAATATATTAATCTTTGTTCTTGTTATATTCCAAGATATTCTTTGCATGCATGTGTATTAGGTTTCTCAGCCTGCAAGAAGATTGAGTCCAGTTTTTATAGTTGGTCTCAATTGACAAGGTATATGCTCTAGTATTATTCTTTTGCCCATAGTCTTTATTCCTTTCTTTAAGGCCTCATGTTTATGTTATTGAAACATAGTTACTGTATACCAATGGTATCTGATATGACATGGAAACATTCTGTACTTGAATAAAACAAATATGACAGAGATACAAGAGTATTCCAAAATATGGCCAAAATACGACTGAAATACGATAAATACAGCCAAAATATGATATGATACTACCAAAATACAATTGAATATGATCAATGTGGTCAAGATACAACTAAAGTATGGCAAGGGGTACATTGAATGTATTTTCCATGTATATGGCCAAATATGGCTGTATCCATATGTTGGCCATATTTCTGTGTTTGAAGGCTAGATACGACTGTCTATTGTTGCTATGATTCGAGTGTAAACTGCTTTATGCCTAAGGTGATATTCTCCTACTGCTCTGGTTTCTTCTCCTTTACTGATCTCCCTCCTTCCAGGTCTAATTGGCACCCCCTTTCTACATGCATGTTTGCCGCTGTTTCCAAAGGTGCGAATCAAACCATGTTGTAGTCAACCACACTTCCTCGTCAAGTTTTGGTTCTTTGGGTGTGTCATCCATGATTTCTACTTTGTTGATGTGTTGAATTTATTTTGTTTTTGAAAAATGATTCCTTTGAATCCTATTAAAAAACCATTTTATGAAAATGGCGTGTTGCAAAAAGTAAACATCAACAAGTGCAAGCTTAAGCAAATACCTAATCTAGATTATGCCCATAGATTGCTGATAGATTGTGAAGGGGCACAATCTCGCAGGGTTACATAAAAATATTGAAACAAGTAACTAACCAACTAAAACTCTAGCTACCATTCAATGCAGGGAGACCAACAATGGCGTGGGGTGGAAACCATATGCGAAGCTAGGTTGTACATTATTGATCCAAGCACTACGAGCCACAATATTGGCATGGCAAGTTGCCACCATCCCCCAAGAGCAAGATGGCACCACTAGACCTACTTGGATGACCGTTTCCATGAGCAATCCTTCAATTGACCATTGGTAGTATGCTAGGAAGCAGTGTGCGCTTGGAGAGTGAAACCCAAACCATAGAGGTCATGGGATGCAATATAGAGCCATAGAATTATTTATCAAACTTTGAATAGGGGATATAGGTTGGACACCACTAGTACCTCATTTATGGGATCTTGGTTCTGTTATTAGGCTTATTCGCTTTATTGTAAAGGTCTCTGGTACTCTTCTCACTTGGCACAACAAGTTGTCCCTTCTATTTTGAATAGAAAATGGAACCTTCCTTTGATCTTGTAGTAGATGGGGCATTGAAAGATGAAATGCTCCTCAGTCTCAAAATTTTTTTTTGTATACACTCTGTTCTTTCCATGAAGTTTGTATTAAAAAAAATTTGAGAAAATTTGATTAGTCATAGTAGCAGAGATGTAGAATTTCAAGAGGGAAAAATGATATGAATTTTCTGGTGATTTGTTGCTTAATAATTATAATTATAATTATAACATGGTTGACACAGAATTGTTGAGAGTGTTGGAGAAAGGGTGACTGACCTCAAGGAGGGTGATAGTGTGCTTCCTGTATTTACTGGAGAATGTGGAGAATGCAGACACTGCAAGTCAGAGGAGAGCAACATGTGTGATCTGCTAAGGATTAATACTAAAAGAGGGGTTATGATCAATGATGGAAATTCAAAGTTTTCAATCAATGGAAAACCGATTTACCATTTCCTTGGTACATCAACTTTCAGCGAGTACACTGTTGTGCATGTCGGTTGTGTTGCCAAAATTAATCCAAAGGCTCCTCTTAACAAAGTCTGTATTCTGAGTTGTGGTGTCTCAACAGGTAAATCACTTCCTGGACTTTTTGATACTGATTTAAACTATATAATGTTTTACAAAGTGGGTAATTCAATTCTTAAAGTGTGGTTTGTTGGATTGTTAATAAAACCATCCATGATCATTTCCTTGATTGGATTTCTTATTCAAAATTAATTTTTGTTGTGGAATCAGGGATGGGTGCAACTTTGAACGTAGCCAAACCCAAGAAGGGTTCAACATGTTGGGTATACAATTTATTGATATTTTATTACAATGTCACCTACAAACATGACAACATCTCCCCATACTCCCCCATATTGTGTTCGAGAATGCCTCTGGACACAACTAGTTTAATCTTTAATAATATTTTATTA
This sequence comes from Pseudotsuga menziesii, assembly GCA_001517045.1. NCBI lineage: Eukaryota > Viridiplantae > Streptophyta > Pinopsida > Pinales > Pinaceae > Pseudotsuga > Pseudotsuga menziesii. Next base: position 309,699 of record LPNX010150377.1, on the reverse strand, counting down.
CAGCTATACAAATGTGACAACATCTCCCCTGTGCTCGAGAACGCCTCTGGGCACAACTAGTTTACTCTTTAATTATTTGTTAGACTTCTGATTTGGCCTTTAACTACGTAGGCTACTGAAGGGGCAAGAATTGCAAGAGCTTCTCGAATAATTGGAATCGATTTAAACAGTGACAGATCTGAAAATGGTTGTAGATTGCCCATTTCATGGTTGTACATCAATTGCATGCATATAGTAGTGTCCTGTATTTTCTTTTTGCAATGATTTATGGATTTTGAGGATATGCCCTTATCTGAAATCCCTATGGCATGCTTAGGTGGCAAGTTGGGGTGCATAACTTTTGAAGAGAAATGTTTTGACCATGTCATTTGCACCAAGGGATTCACATGAAGCCCAAGTACAGTTTGCTTTGGAGCAAGGTGTTCCTGCTGTGATTGGTGTAATGGGGACACAGCAGCTTCCTTACCCTTCTAGGGATTTTGACATGTCACAATGTTCACGGTGTTTGATACCTTGGACTGCAAATGGTACTGGGGACTTTTACAAGATTAATGCTTTTGTTAAAGTTAAAAGTTTGAGCTATAGAAGAGCCTTGAATTTACTGATTTGATTCTCAAATTGATTTGCGTAGCTTCATTTGTTTGCAGATGGTATGTATTTGATAGAAGTGGATAGATTCTTGAGACCAGGTGGATATTGGATTCTCTCTGGTCCTCCCATCAATTGGAAGCAATATTACCAATCTTGGCAAAGATTAAAAGAGGAGCTCCAGCAGGAACAAGAGGAAATTAAAGAAATAGCAGAACTTTTGTGCTGGGAAAAGAAGTATGAAAAAGGTGATCTTGCCATTTGGAAAAAGAGAATTAATATTGATATCACTTAACGAGCATTTAACACTTGTCCTTGTAAGTATTCTTCTATTGGCTTTTTTTTCCTTAAGAAGACTAATATCATGCCAAATTCTAAATTGGATATCAATCTTGCAATGGATATGTTACAAAGTGCATTGTGGTTGTAGGATTCCTTTGAACTAAAATGTCAGTGTGGCTGAATATGAAAAAATTAAACTTGCACTGCTATTAAGCTGAAGTAAATTGTCTGTTTGTTTGTCATAATTTTCTGACATGTAGAAATTTGGAGAACTGCTTTGTAACAATTGATAGAATGGCCGTTGACCTATTATAATTTGTGATTTTAATTGCAAATGCTACAAGATTCAAGGGATTAACAACTTTATATCCTGAATCAACTTTATATCTTGAATACAAGTCAGAGATACATTTTAAATTCATCATTTTTATGTGAGTTTTGAATTTTTCCTATCTGCTTTTACATTTTAATGGCCATGCATGAATTGATCTTGTGTTGCAGATAGGTTTAAGTTTAACTATCTAAATCTTAAAAAATTTCAAGCATGTTTGCATAATTGGCTTCATATTTCATTACAATACAAGAAGAGTTTGTTTTTCTCTCGATCTGCTTTGACAGTGGCCTAGTTTTACTCAGATGATTGAAATGTTATGATTATTTGATAATGTCTATAAAATCTGCTGACCCCCCAGGCATAAGAGAATGCAAATATGCACTACGTAAATGCTTAAAGTCAATGATGCTAATGACGTGTCTGGAGGGATTTTGGAGAAGTTCCCAAAGCACCTGAATTTAGATATTTAAACCTTATTATAATATTTTCATAATAATGATTTCTAAAAATTAAAAATAAAATAATTAAAAAATTTTAAAACTTAAAACCGACTTAAAAACCTAGAACCTATTATGCTTCACACTAACTATAAATACTGACAGGATTCTTGGTATTTTACCTCATGCTTCAGTTGTCTCCCTAATGATGATCCCATAGTAGGGATCGAAACATCGAGAGTTGCGAAATCATCCAATGTAGCTCCTTCTTATTTACAATTCTCCACTGTGTAAATGGCTACTTTCATAACTACTAGTTACTGGTAAGTTATAATAGTAATAATTATGTAGTTTGTAGATTGATATCTATCATAAATTTGTTTGAATATCATCATTGTCAAGCAATAAAAACTTCTTAAAGGGTGCTAGCTCAATGGTAGAGCGCCTGCCTAATTATAGACAGGAGGTTGGTGGTTCGATTCCTCCGTGCCCTATCATAAATTTGTGACTACAAAAATGACTAAATTCACATATATACGACTATTAGTAGCTAATTTCCCATATCTTAGTCGTATTTAGCTTGGTCATTAATATGTTAACATATAGTAGTTTATTTAGTCATATATTTGGTCATTAATGGTTGCAATCAATGATTAAATCAACGACTAAATTAATGACTAACTTAGTGACTAAATTAATGACTAAATCTGTGACTAAATCATTAACTATCAATGACTAAAACAATGACTAAATCATTCACTATCAATGACTAAATAATTGTCTATCAATGACTAAATCAATGACTACTAAGTCAAGCTATTAATGACTAGTGAAATACGACTAGCTATAATATAGTGGTAATTTGCTACTATTAGTCACCTACTCAAAAATAGTCGTTTATAGCCTGATTTTAGTCATTTTTTTAGTCATTAATTTCTCATTTTCTACTAGTGGAAGCATCGAATCCCAATTATGTTTACCCGATCTGAATGGAAGGATGCTCAAACCCCCTGATCATTTTACCAGCTGCGACTCGAAGGAAGCTCCAAATACTTGATTGTTTTACTAGTTGCGACTCAAAGGAAGCTCCAAATACCTAATTGTTTTATCAAAATCAATTGGGAGGAAGATCCAACTCCCTGATTGTTTTACTAGATGCTACTAGAAGGAAGATACAAATCCTCTTCCTTTCCCCTTCCTACTTCCTTGAGAAGTTTTCTAGAACCTATTGGAAGGAATCCCAAACTCCCTTTTCCTTGCCCCTTCTTGCAGGATCCCTAAGGAAAATACTTGTGTATCAATTCTACTTGAAACTAACCTACGATGTAATGTCCCTACTTGGAAATTTGGGAAAGAGTGTTTTTTGGAAAATTTTTGCGCTTTACTAGTCAAGACTGGAGGGGGTTCCAACTGACTCCAAATGGTATCTAATTTGAAATGAAAGGATAGGATGAGTATTATAACATTATAAAATTACCTATGAATAGTTTTGATATGAATTTAATCTCCTTCAATCTAGTTTGGGGCCATGGATAAAAAAAGCAATTTTACATAGGAAACATTGGTCAAATTCCCCCAAGGGTGAAGGTAAAATTGGCTTCCCAACTCAAGTAAAACCATCCAAAATTTGTGAACAGAGTATTTGTATTTTTATTATAAATAATGGTATTTCATTACACATTTTTATTAGTTCTGCAAATTGGTTATAGAGTTCCACATTCGTTTGATAACTTTTAGTGAAATTGCTTATGGAGAAATTGCATAACTAGCTCAATTTTGGCATATGAAAGGTAGAGTTAAAGGTTCAGATCAATATGTGAAAATATAGGGAACATACAAAGAATACAAATTTATTCCCCAAAATTAATAAATATCGTAGAAATACCTTCATACAAGTCTAGTATACAACTCGTTACGTATGGGAGTCAAATACATGAAAACTAGTGAATTAGTAGCATGCAATTGCAAGAGTTTCACATATGGATTTCTTGCATTTCGACCCATAGATCATAGGGAAATGAAATTAAAGAGAAAAAAATCATATATTTATGTCACAACAGCATCAAACTCATAGAATATATCTCATACAAATTTGATATAAACTACAAGATTGAAGCCAAAATCCATGATAACTAGTGATACAATGGTATGAGCGTGAAAGATTTTTACAAAAAGGGTTTCTTGGATTTCGAGATGAATAGAACATGGGAATTTAAGTAAATATAATTACATAATATATTTTTTCCCCAATATCATCAAACTCATAGTAATGTACTCATACGAATCTGGTATAAAACTACTCCAGGATTGAAGCTGCCAAAAGCCATGAAAACTAGTGATACAATGGAATGAGAATGCAAGATTTTCACACACGAGTTTCTTGGATTTAGAGCTGCATAGAATATGAGAATGTAATTAAAGAATTAAATAATATATGGCATCTCCAAAATAATCGAACTCATAGGTATGCCCTCATACAATTTTGATATAAATCTACTTCAATATTGAATCCAAATCCATGAAAACTAGTTATTCAAGAGCATGGGAATGCGAGAATATAACATATGTATTATTGATATTTATACATGTTATTCAAGAGCATGGGAATGCGAGCATCTAACATATGTATTATTGATATTTCTACTTACAAAGGATATGGAAATTATATTAAATATCCATACATCATAGTTCACAACTTGGGAACCAAAATCAGCAAAGTGCAAGCACAACTCCAACAAGTGCGCCCTCAACATGAGAGTGTGGGGGAATGGAGAAAAAGGAATGGGAGAATAGGGGAATATATGAGAGTTCGATTGTATGGTACTTCAACCTAAAAATAAAACTCCGTAATTAAGCTACAATTATATTTCTGAATGGCCTTTCCATCAACCAACTTGGAAATGAATCCAAATCCCTCGAAATTGGTTCACAAGAAGGGAGAGTGAACACTCACCATGCAAGGGAAAAGCAAAATATATCCAAAATTCCAAAGGAAAATTAACAAATGATAAAAATCCCTTCTCATTCCTCATGAAATCCTTTTATTAACTCCATGACACCTCTTAAGGTCTAATTTCCCTCCATGGTATTCTTCCAACTCATCTTCGTGGTTTATTAACTATCATGACACTTGTCTTCCTCTTCATGCTCGAATTATTTCCCTAATTCCAATGGATGCATATAACTCCCAAATTCGACCTCTTGGTGGCTATTTTTATCCCTGCAATGTCATATTTTTCATATGTCTGCAATCAGGTATTAATTTGTCATACTTGTCATAGAATCTTTCATCATTTGTTGTCATAGAGTGCATGGAATATCCTTCCAAGTGGAACACCTTGTTTTCTAGTCTCTTCCTCTTACATGGAAGTTAATATCCTTTACCTATTCGAATTCCTTGGATCATTATATCATATTTTACACCACATCACCCTCCAATAACGTTACATTACCCATGTGTTCGAATT